>VDFB02303783.1:0-47182 GCA_007258455.2 Sequoia sempervirens
ACTAACACTCTTTTGATTAGATTTTCAAACTAAATGTCTAATGTCCTAATTTCTTTTCATCCCACAAATTCGATTGTGGAAATCAAGGAAATCAAGGAAAAATTTCCCTAATGTTGACTTTAGTAAGAGAAAATTGAGATGTAAATTCAAAAAATTAGAAGCCTATAAGGATAGAATCCCTAGGGCAAGCAATAGCACTTGAATTTCAAGTTAAAGGTATTTGCTCCTCCTAAAGGGTTTGGAATTTGATGTTCATGTTGAATGTTTGTTTTCCAATGTTTTATATCCAAGCAAAGTGTTTTTTATTCTAATAAAATGCACAACCCCATGGATAGTTAAGAGACAATATTTGTTGAATTCCCACTTGGATAAATCCAATCGCGCTTATTCTTGGTGGATGATTAAAAGCTTGATCACACTGGCTCCCCTCCACGACACTCACTTCTACAAGTTAGCCAAAGTTTAGTACCCATGAAACTCCCATGGAATACTTCTCATCTCTACCAAGAACTACAAGAATATGGGGTTGATTCAAAACTCAACTGTTCTTGCACCAACAAATAGATAAGGATTTGGGATTCTAAACAAAAGGTTTTAGTATAGGAATTCTGTTCATGGGGGATCATCCATACGACAAGAGACTATTGCTGACCTTCTTGTTGGAACAATCCTCATGATACTTGAACTTTCCTCAAGTACCCACACTTATATACCAGGTCAAAGTCACTTGGCTTTAGCATGTTCCCAGTTGGGTCATTCCCTGGGGTGATTACTTTTTCCTACCAAGCATGCCCTGTAAGGGTAAACAAAAGTGAGCAAGCACATTTGTAGTTCGATCAATCTTTGTTTACGTGGACAAAGAGAGAAAACACCTGATATACCTAACTCACATTCACAAGCTTTGTTCAATTTTAAGAACCCAAATGAAATGTGGAGGCAATCTTTTATGCAAATTAATATCACCAAAAATAATTAAGATCGCCATGAAGTGTGAGAGAAGGGAATACACCTTTTTAAATGAGATTAGTTTAAAAAAAGGATTACAAGACACAAAAGCACGTGTTCATTTTAACTTCAAAGAAGAAAATGAATTCTTTTTAAGCACCAAATTTGAAGTGTGAGCTTTGGTTTTTCAATTGTTAAGTCTAAAACAAAATGTAGTAAGTTCCTAAGATTCTTTTTAACCCCTTTGTTTTGTTCTTTTTAAGCCCAAATGAAATCTATTGAGTCCTAAAAACTTTGAAGAGAGCAAAGCCTTAAAGTGGGATTATAATTGCTCTGCAAAGTGTTCAAAAACACTTGATACAATAGAGTGATGATTCCATAAGAAGTATTTGTCTTTGTTTCCTCCCTTCACTTTTGATCACTCCAACCTGTAAAAACTAGTTAAAAACTACAGAAAACAAAGTCAAAAACTAGTTAGAAGTCAAAGGGAAACCAAAGCTAAAAAGAACATGTTAAAAATGATTGAAAATCTAACTTTTACCCCACCCAGCGGTACAATCTGCATATGCGAAGTAGTTTGATGGCGTCAACATCGTTGTATAGCGACATTGGGACTAATAGCATCAGACTATGGAGAAACTAGTGACCGCATATGCATTGCTGTTTCAACCAGCGACACACTTTGGAGTTTGACCTGATTGGTGATAGGAAAGTGGCAAAGCGTTGCAGTTTGGAATTCAAATATATTGGTGGGAAGAACCCATTTTCGTGATTTAGAGTTTTTCAACGTCGCTATGTAGTGCCGTTGGATTGATAGCGACATAGTTCCTTTGTCAGCGACACACTTTCCTGAAGACACACAAAATTTCAAAAAAACAACAAAATTTTGAAGAAAAACGTGTTAATTTCCTCCAATCTACCCTCCTTCTAGTGCCAAAATGTGAATGGTGATCCTAGACCTACACAAACAAAAAGAACAAACACATTATTAGTCCAATATGAAAGTTAGAAACAACATTCCCCATGAAATTCATTTGAAAATATGAAAAAAAGAAATAACTGAAGAACAAAAGTAAAAAAGCTATTAAATCCTATTTTAATGTCCAAACTCTCAATCCCATGGGGGAATTGGTGCCATTTTGATGTGGAAAATGGCCCTTTCCCAATTCCTTGCAAGCTTGATGATCAATGGTGAAGATTTGATGCTCCTTGGTGAGAATTTTCCATAAACTAGCTATGAGATGATGAAAATGGATGACAAATGGATGAAAATTGCTTGAAAACTTGAAGATAATGATCTTGCCTAAAATTGTGGATGAACTTGTGGATCCAAAATGAATAAGAGAGCCTTCTATTTATAGAAGAGAATGATGGAGGATGAGGAAAAATGGATGAATGTGGGATAAAAAACCAACCAATAGTATACGGCCACTTGTCAACATGTGAGTGGACAAAGGTAGAGCACATTTTGGTCATTGTGCAATTAAATGCAATTAGGTGGAAATTCAAATTTGAGGAAGTGACAAGTTGGAGGGAGAAGAAAATGGAGTTAATGCCACTTGGCTCAAGGAAAAGGACATGTAAGAGGCCTTTAATGCCTTGTTGGATGGACCAATACTTTTTGGGGGGAGAATTCAAACTTGGAGAATATTCCCACTTTGATGCCTTTTTGAATGAAAATAGAGAGTTAATAAACTAATTAAATTGATTTTCATGAGCAAGTTGCAAAAGCTAGAGGATTTGATGGGTTAAGATTAGGATTACTTAGGATTTGATTAATTTAAATGAAGATTAGCTGATTTGACAATTTGATTTATATTTTAGGATTTAAATAAATCAAAATGAGAGGAATAATGATTTAGACTTAATTAAATAAAGTTTGATTTATTTAATTAAAGAGAATGGTGTTAGTTTTAAATAAAATAAAGATAAATTTATTTAATTTAAATGAGATGAATTTAGAGATGAATTAAATAAAATGAACTATTTAATTAAAAGAGGGACTATAGGATTAATTAAATAAAATGATTTATTTAATTAATAAGAGATGACGACTTAATCAGATAAAATTGATTTATTTAATTAAGGGATGAAATGTGATGAATTTAATTAAATATCGATTATTTAATTAAATGACTAGCAAAGGAAATGATTCAGGATGAACTGGTGTTAACAATAAGGATCAGGTGTATAGGATCAATCAATACATTTTATGTGTCTACATATGTGTACTGATTGTGTATTATATCTACCTTGGAGGAGTGATGAGAGATTGGTGAGAGCTCTACCATCAGGCGACTATAGAGATAGTGCCTGCATCCATCAACGAGGAGTAGATCGACCCGAATTACGTGCCCCCACCGATCATGGAGGAGGTTCTAGAATCACTTAGACTATTCGTGAGGCTACGGGAAATGTATGAGAGTGTGAGGAGATGACTTTTCCAAGCTGAGACTGTAGGATAGTCATCCCAGACTACAACAGAGGTGGAGAGACTTCAGGCAGAGGTAGCACAGCTACAGGAAAAGAGGGAGCAAATACTGGGGGAGCATCAGGTGGCCCTTGGATGGATACATGGCCTAGAGTTTGCACTTAGATTTGGTAGATCATAGTCACGATCACATACGATCATCTCCCAACGTCATGCTACCATATCACGAGTACCAGAGCCCAAGGGAGCTAGTTCCCACAAACCTCAGTGAAATTGTATATTGTGATGATATGTACATAAAACTTTGGATATATATATATATATATGAGCATTTGATGTTTTATGATTTGTTTTAATGTGTTTGAATGTTAAATGGAAAATTGATTAATTAAATAACCTTGGTAAGTTTACTTAATTAATGTCTTCATGATTTAACAAGGTTTATGTGATCTAAGTAAAACTTAGTGCAGTTTCCTTTAGATACAACATGATGATTAAGTATGTTATGCTAAATTAAATATATGTAATGATCTAACTTATCATAACACACAAGATTAATTTGAATACTATGAAACCTAAAGTAATTATAAAAATTAATTAAATAATCACTTTAGTACTCAAGACATATACATGATTGATTTTTCAAGAACGAAGCAATGTGAAAGCATATAAGATATGACCCAATAGCTCTAACAACATTGCTTTATTATTCATACTATTGAAAGGGATTAGACATAATACAAACACAAATATGTGGCATTGATAGGTTTTAAGGGATGTGCCATCTAGTTTAGTTAACATGTATGCACCAGACCCAAAGGTTTTGTCAACGATGTAAGGTCCTAACCAATTAGAACTGAATTTGTCATGTTCATTTGGGTTGACATTGACGTTGTGCTAATTAGGAGAAAGAACTAAGTCACCCTTTTGGAATGAATGAAGGATAACATTAAGGTTGTAATGATTATGTTTCCTTTTATAATAAGCTTGAAGATGTTTGAGAGTGTTAATGCACTGTTCATCGAGCATCTCAAGCCGATGTAATTGTTGTTTTCGATAATGTGTATCATCAACAAGTCCTTGAAGATAAATTCTTAGTGTAGGAATTTCTAACTCTAAGGGAATTATTGCTTCACTACCATAGACCAAATTATAAGGTGTGGTCTCTGTGGAAGATCAAACACTTGTATGATAAGCCCAAAGCACATAATGCAATTGTGTGTGCCAATCCTGATGATGTTTATTAAAAGTCTTCTTTAATATTTTTTCAAGAACTTTATTAGTTGATTCAACTTGACCATTAGATTGTGGGTAATAAGGTGTCGAAAAATGATGTTGGATATTAAAGGTCTCCAAATTTTTTGTCACTTCATTAGTCTTAAATGGTGTACCATTATCAGAAACTAACACGGAAGTGAGTCCAAAGTAGACAATAATGTGTTCTATGATGAAACAACATATTACTGCAGCTGTTGTAGATCGAAGAGGGATAGCCTCTACCCATTTTTTGAAATAATCAGTTGCAGTGATGATAAAGGTATCTCCAACAAAAGAAGGAGGTGAAATTTTTCCTATAATGTCCAATCCCCAAACCACAAAGGGCCATATCGGAAGTTGAGTTTGAATTTCACTAGTAGGAGCATGATGCAAATTGCTATGTTCCTAACATTTATGACATTTTCAAACATAATCAAAGCAATCACATTCCATGTTGCACCAATAATACCCAATATAGATAAGTTTTTGAACAAATTTTTTCCTTCCAAAATGTCCACCACAAGCACCTTCATGAGCTTGGTGAAGTGCTAGAGGTATCTTAGATTTGTTTAAGCATCTAAGTAAGCTACCATTGAACAATCTTTGATATAGCACATTGGCAAGGATGACATACTTAGATGAAAGCTTTCGTAAATGAGCATGAAGGTTTTTGGTTGCTGGCGTAGGAAAGGTACCATTTTTCAAATAATTGAATATGGCATCATACCATTCACTCAAGTTTTCCTCATTTGTTGTTAAAACCTTTTCTGTTTTTTCGTCGATCGAAGGTTTCATGATAGGGTGAATAGTGAATGCGATTTTTTTTGAAGGATCCTGAGGGGATATAAGAGAATCTACACTTTTACATTGCATCTGCAAGCCGATTATCTTTTCATGGGATGTTATCAATGGTAAATGTCTTAATTTGTTCTAGCAATAGCATGATAAGATCTTTGTATTTGGATAGTTTATCATGCTTATCTTGATATGTCCCATTGATTTTCTTAGTTACTAATTGCGAGTCACCAAATATCTTAATATCTTTGACACCCATGATTAAAGCAACACATAACCCAACAATTAACGCCTCATATTCAACTGTGTTATTCCTACATAGGAAATTTAATTGATATGATAATGGAATAGGATTTCCTATAGGTGGGATCAATATAACCCCAAAATCGGAGCCCATTCTACACTTAGACCCATCAAAATTTAATTCCCACGTTTTAGCTTCTATTGTCAACACACTCTCATCAAGAAAAGAGTCATTTCTAGGTAACGCCAGAGGAGAAGGAGCGTCAACTAAGTGGTCGGTCAAGGATTGACCATTGATTAATTTTTGTGAAACAAACTTAAGGTCAAACTTGGTCAACAACATCACCCATTTAGCTAGACATCCTGATAAATCTGTTTTATTGAAAAGATGTTTGAGAGGATCAAATTTTTTCATGACCTGTATTTCAACATTTAGTAAATAATGTCGCAACTTACTAGTAGTGAATACAAGAGCCAATTTTTTTTTTTCGATAGGTGTGTATTGTGTTTCATAATCGATTAAAGTTTGACTAACGTAATAAAAAGGATGTTCTTTTCCACTATCATCTTGTTGAGCCAACAATGCTGCAAGAGCATGGGCTGATGTGACTATGTAAAGGATGAATGGTTTGTTTGGCATAGCAGGTTCCAAAATAGGCTAAGTTGCAAGGTATTCCTTCAAACTCTCAAAGGCCTGTTTACAATCCTCATTCCAATCAAAATGCACATCTTTTTTGAGGAGATGTGTGAGATAATGTTCAATCGACTAAGGAGGCAACAAAAAGATGGATGGCTTGAATTATTCCTTGTAATGTATGCAATTGAGAAATGTTCCTAGGAGGTGGCATGTTGATTATAGCATCAAATTTATTTGTGTCCACCTCAATGCCTCTATGAGATATGATAAACCCTAAATTTTTTCCACTATCTACTCAAAAGACTGATCCAGGTGGATCTAGAAAACCTAAAAAATCATACTCTCAAAATATCATGAAAATGACATCATTGTGTAGAGCTCGCCGACACGATCCTGGGGAAACTTGAACCATGTCAAAAGGAGTCCGTATGCAGAAGTTATGAGCAGTTAAAGATATGGTCAACAGGCAATTTAGGAGGCACAAAAAAGGTCAAAAATCCAAAGTTGTCAAAAGTGGTCAAAATTGATATCGTTGTGAAGAGTTCGGTGGGAGCTTCCCAATGACGTTCATTTCGTCAAAAATGGAGTCCGTATGAGTGAGTTATGGCTAGTCAAAGTTGCCAAAAAAATGGGTTGACCAAGTCAAATGATGTCATCGTGCTGACGTGGCAAGTTCAAAATGTGATGATGTGGACCAATCCTATGGTGACACATGGTAAGCATACACAACAATGTCAACAAATCAACAAGTGACATGTGGCGATGATGTGGCACCCTTCGGTCTACAGATACAATCAACATGAATGTTTGGTCAAAATATCGGTTGAGAATTCAAACACACAACCTACTCTTTACAAGGATCATGCCCCATCATTAGACCATGAAAGCACTTTGATATGGATGGGTGCTATGTTATAGTTAAAGTACTAAAAGGTGGGGCCAAATCTTATTTAAAGCCTTAAATCATGGATATTTTATAGAAACCATAAAATAAGGAGAAATTAAAGGGGGCTTTTGGGAAAACATAAAGTCCGTTCTTTTTAAAGGATTTTTATTGGTTTTTAATGAAAGGGGCTATTAAAAGGGATTTAAAAAAAATATTTTTAAGATTTTTAATAGCCATATTTTATACCCCATCCCTAATACAAAGGGATAAAACCCTTAATATGGGGTAAAATCAATAATACCTTCCTTTAATTAATTTAAATCTCCTAATTAAAAGGAGAACCTCCACAATAAAACAATAAAAATATCCCGGTTAGATAAAAGGGAATCATAGTCATTCATTTCTTGGAAATGATATTTTTGTAAAAGCTCAATTATAAGAGCCATCGGGAAAATATTAAGGGGGTTTATTAAAAGATTCTTTCATTGTAAATGGGAAAATTGTTTGAGATTTTTACTTAAAGGGGGGATTTTAGAAGATTTGTAATATTATGGTTTTCAACCATAATAAGCATGTAAAATGATATAAAATGGGGTGTTTGGGCATTGGAAAAGCTAAGTGATTTAGAAGCGACTTAGGAGATAGAATTTTCTCAAAAGAAAAATTACTTGGAGGGAATATTGAGTGTGAGGATTTTTGGAGGAGATTTACAAGGTGCTGGTTTACACCAAAAATTGTAAAGTGAGAGAGATTGTGAGGAATTTGATGTAGGTTTTTGAAGCTTGGAAATTGTAACAAGGCAATATCATTGCTTGGAAAAATTAATAAAGTGGTCCCAACATTGAGAAGCAAACCCGAAGACGTAGTCCTCATTGGACGAACTCCATTATCAACCTACGTGTGATCCTTCTATCTCCTATCTTATTATTCTCCTCTCTTCTGTCTAATTTTCTCTCTAGTTCAATTCAATTTATTTTTCAATAATTGATTTTAAAGTGTACCTTTTGTAATTTCAACAATTAGAAAAGCATAATCACACAAGTCTGCATTAGATTAGGAAATTACTGTAATTATATTTAATTTACAAGTTAATTTGTAAACCTCTAATTACAGATCAAAGACACTTTTTGGGATTGAGTCTCATGTTGTATTTACTCATTCATTCAAAGATTTGTCGAAGGACATTCACATTGTCTTGTCTTGTTAAGGATTTTGCAAGGATGTCGTCATCATAATCTTCCAATATTTTATGTATGTAGCCATGGAATATAAATGTCACTGCTCTTTGATAAGTTGTGCCTATGTTCTTTAATCCAAAAGGCATCATAACCTAACAACATGTTCCCCAAATAGTTCTGAATGTTGTCTTGTATTGATCTTGTGGGTTGATGAAGATTTGATTATAACTGGAAAATCCATCCATGAATGACAACAAAGCATGTCCAACAGTTGAATCCATGATCATGTTGATATTAGGAAGGGGAAAATCATCCTTTAAGGATGCTTTATTCAAGTCACGAAAGTCCGTACATACCCTAATACGATTATTAGGTTTAGCAACAACGACGATGTTTGAGATCCAAGGAGAATAATCAATAGGTCGAATGAAACTTGCGTCGAGTATTTTTTCATGTTCTCCTTGAACATGCAAGGCTATCTTAGGGTTCATTTTGTGTATCTTTTTTCGAATAGGCTTAGCATTTTCAGCAAGAACAATGTTATGTGTGACTATCTTCGGGTCTATTCCTGGCATATCTAAGTATTTCCAAGCAACAATTTTAGGAAAATTATGAAGCAAAGTTGTAGTGTCCTCTTGTTCTTCATCATCAAGACACTTTCCAATCTTAATAAATTTTTCTTTATCATCTATGTCCATTGGTATATCAATTGTATCTCCTAAAGGGAGTGCATTAGACTTAGGAAGTTTAGGATCATATGGTTCCATGCTCATGTTTGTCTCGTTAGTATCAACATATTTTTGCTTGGTACTAATCATTACATAGGTAAATTTTCTCTTGTAAGAAGATGAGTTATCAGAAGCTCTTAACAATTGTTTCAAGGTTTCATCACTTTCAATGTATTCCCAGGACAGTGGGGAATCCATGATATTGAGGAATTCAGGATGCTTTAGCATAATATTGGTTCTTGGTTTAAATGTGGTGGTGTTGATGTTGAGGGATGGTTGTTGAGTTGATTTTGTTGTCTTAGAAAAAGAATACCCCAAACTAGTCTTTGTCTCTTGTGTATTAGGTTCTATAGGGACACGTATTCCTTATTCATTCTTTCCACATCCTTTACCATTATATACCAATTGTTTTAGAAGCTCATAGCCCCGTCTGTAAAGTATTTCTATTTCCTATAGATTGGGTGGTTGTTGATAATATATCTCATCAAAATTTGTTGTATAGGTTGTATTTTCTGCCAAAGTAGATGAGGTAGATGTTGGGGAGCATTTTTCTGAATTCTGAGTTGTCATAACCGTTGGTTGTTCTTGCTTTTCATCCTCTTTTCATGTGATTATGTATTCATACATAAATGAAGGTGTGAATTCTAATGTACCCCAACCATCATCTAATAATTTAGAGACTGATTCTGCTTCTTTGTTTATTGGTCTCAAGAGGTTCTATGTGAGATGTTGGAATTAAAGTGTTAAGAGGACTTGTTGTTCCATTTTCAAGTTGTAAGCAACTTTCAGGCTCAAGGTCTATTGCAACTTGATAAATTTTTTTATTATAGACATATTTCATAATTCGATGAAGGGTCAAAGGTACCACATGCATCTCATGAATCCATGGCCTTCCCAGAAGAAGATTATACACAAGATCATAGGGCATGCCATGAATAAGAGTTTGCAAGGTAACCACTTCGACTATGATAGGTAAAGTGATTACATTGAGCGGTTGCTTTGTAGTATTGTTGAATCCTCTAATAGATAAGGAATCAAGTTTGATTTGCAATTTAACCACACATAACCGATCTAGGAGCTTTACACTGCGCACATTAAGGGAAGAGCCATTGTCAAAAAGGGTTCTTTTGACGCTTGTTGTATTATATTGAGAAATTATCATAAAGGACTCATTTTGCTTCCTTAATTCTAATAGAGGGAGCTCATGTTGGTGAAAGGTAATGTCTACATTAACTACATTCATTCCTTGTATAAGAGTTTTCACATTAGTTGCGTTTGTACCAAGAGGAACCATTATTTGTTGCAATGCTATTTGGAGCATAGAATGATAGTTTGGTGAATTTTGAAGAAGGTCCCAAAGGGATATTTTGGCAGGAGTGCTCTTAAGTTTTTCAACAAGATCATACTCTCTTAATCGAGGAGCACTAGGCAGTGTGAAATTGGGAAAAGGTAAGGAGGTTGGGGTTGGTTGTGGTGGTTGTGGGTTATTTCTAGTGTAATGTGTGTGTCAGCCTGACTGGTTAGTGGTGCTGCAAAATTAGGGTTTGTAGAGGGGGCTGGTGCTGGATGCAGCACGTTGGGTTGTCCACATTGATGGCTGTGCCTTGTGTTGTTCACAACAAACCCAGTGATAGATTCTGAAGTAGTCTCCCATCCAATATATAAAATCACCACCACAAAAGGCCAGAAGAGCCAATGGCCCAGTCAATACCACAGTCTACCAGATGGAATTAGTGAGGGGGAGCCTTGTAGGGCTTCGTCTAACCTATCCAAGTCATCACGACTAAGAGGTTTGGATGATATAGTTTGCCTAAAGTGAAGCATGGTTTTGATTGTTTCATTGGATTGGTTAATATTTTTGTTTGTGTTTTCTGATGAATTTGATCTAAATGAACTAGGAACTAATGCTGAAAATCAACATTGTAAAAATCTAATGCTATCCATAATTTCCATTAAAGTAAATGATGCTAATGCTAATGATTTTGAATGTAATAGAAAATAACCAAATAGAAACATAAAAGTAACTATAAAAAATAGAAAGTGAAAAACTAGAAACTAAATTATGAAAACAGTGATGCAAAATGTGTATTGGGACTGATTCGCCCAAGATGGCAAATGAGTCCCAATAGGGGTATTTTGATTTTTTTTTCTGATTTTTTTGATGTTTTACTATGTTTTCAAGTCTGTACAATGCTAATCTATACACTTGAAAATATAGAATTTCAATAGCTTGAATGATTTTAAATGCAATAATGAAATCTATATGATCTTTTCACTAATGCAATTTTTGAAAACCTTAGGATGCAAAACAATACAAACTAATGCAATACATTGATGCAAAATAACCCAAGGCTGTGAATGCACTTGAATTAGAAGTAAAAATGCTCACGTTAGGTTCACCAAAATGTAAACAAAGATTTTGGCACCTGAATGCTTTATAGTCCTTCTAGGGTTTTTCACGTAAAAGGATAAAGATTGGGCCAAAATACAATGTAAAAATTCAAAGATTGATGTGATGTGGGTGTAATATTCCTAAATGAGATGATCTAAATACAATAAACTGAAAAAAGAAAGGTGATTATTAATGCTAAACCTAAGAAATGTAACTGGTTTGAAAACACGTATGCAAAAGACCTAAAAAGATTAATATAAATGCAAATAGAAAAAAATAGGAAGTTGTAAGACTGAATGTGTGCACCTGTAAATCTGATGAAGACTGAAAATGACTTTGACAAACTAGAAATTATGTTGACTTTTTGACTGACTGGGACTCATTCGCCACCTTGAATGAATTAGTCCCAGACCAGGGTTTCTACTCAAAAGTTTGTTTCTACCAAAAGGGTACTGGAATCTACACTCTGATATGACAGACACCTCTAGTGGGACTCATTTTCCATTCATGGCGAATTAGTCCTTTTTCCATTTTCTGAAAATTAAATTTTAGATCTGCACTTTATCACCTGCAAACACTTCTTGACTGAATCCCGGATCTAAATCTTCAAAAACACCTACAAAACAACTTATAATTTGTTTTCTAATGGGGGGTTTACCTTGGTCAAACCCATAATTTGGTAATTAAACCTTGAATGGATAAAATCTGCATAAAACCTTAGCCCTAAGTGTGTCTAAGACTAGAAAAATATGAAGACAAAACCCTATTATAATGTGTTAGAATAAGATGTTTAAATGGAGCTTGAATGATGTAAGAATTCAATCCAAGAAACACTACAACATTACAAATGAATATAAATGACATGAAAACCTTAAATCTGAAGATAGTGAGAAAATGGAAGATGGAATCACTTTGAAAACAAGTCTTTAGGTGTGATTTGATGGCTAGTTGCATCTCCTCAACCTATATTTCTCCATGATTCTCCCTAGGCATCCATGATCAACCCTTTTCAATGTTGGATCTTGAATAGGAAGTGAGCTTGAAGACCTGCAAAAACCCTATCTTACTGTCCTAAAGCTTCAACTTTGTTGTAGAAAGACTAATGAATCTTCTTGTGGAAGATACTCAATACTTGGATTTTGATTTTTCTTTGTGAAAAATGACCTAAAAAAACATATTTATTGGCATAAATACCTAGTTGCTCGTTATTAAGACCTAAGAGGCCAACATCCACTGAAAAATTGAATTAAGTCAGTGAGTTTCCTACTTAAAATTGAAAATTCCCCCAAAAGGGACTCATTCACCACCCTTGGTGAATGGGTCCCACCAGAGGGGACTCATTCACCCAAAGTGGCCAATGGATCCCACATGAGGTTTTTCAGAGGTGGGTTTTTGAGATATGAATGATTTAAACTTTATTTGTTGGGATTTTTATGATTTTTGAGTGAAATGGGACTCTAGATAAAAAATAATGAACATTAGGGCCCTATAAATGCAATTTTTAAGAGGTGATTAGTGCAAGGGTGTCTAAAATAGGACCACATTAGGCCACATATTGTACTTTTTGAAAAGGAGTACAATTTTTTTGTCCACACTTTGCTTGATTCGTGGGATTATCTTGTTATGGCTATTGGGAGTACTTCTGTTATATTGAGGACTAAAGATATGGTGGGTTCTTTACTTTATGAAGAGATGAGGAAGGTATCCATTAATGCCAAGGAGGCCTTGAGTGTTCATGGAATACCTAAGGACAAAGGAAAGAAGAAAGAGAAGCGTGATAAATCCAAGTCCAAGAGGAGATCCAAATCTCTTGGAAAGTCTAGAGTTATTTATTGGAACCGTGGTAAGCTTGGACATGTTCGTAAGGACTCTAAGGAAGAAAAGAAGAAGAAAAAGAAGAAATTTTATTTTGATTTTGAGTCCAAGAAGGAAGATGGTGATGCATTCATTGCATCTTTGGCAACTTGTGCAGGTAATGATGCATGGTTAATTGACTTAGGTGCATCTTTCCATATGACCTTTAATAGAGATTGGTTTTCTAAATATGGATAATTTAATGGAGGTAAGGCACATACTTGGGTGATGATTCTTATTTGAACATTGTTGGCCATGGTAAAGTTAGAATCATGTTTCCTGATGGTAGAATAAAAAGGATTAATGGTGTGTTGCATATTCTTGGTTTAGCACAAAATTTTTTATTTGTGAGAAAAATAATAGATGCAGGTGTGCAAGTAGTATTTTCTAATGTAAGATGCAAGATGGTCAAAGGTGCTACGGTGATTACTAGAGGTGTCATATATGGAAAATTTTATATGCTTGATGCATGCACTGTTGAGTGCAATAGTACTTCTATGAAAAGCAATTTTGTGGAAGAAGTGAGGGTTTCACCTTTAGTAGATGGTCATGGCTTTTGGGTACCCAAGGGTGCTCTTTCTTCTGAATCAAAGTTACCTATAGAGAAAACTATGTTATAGCACCAGCGAATTGGAAACATTAGAGAAAAGGGTCTAAGGACCTTGCAAAATAAAAAACTTATTGAAGGGTTATCTGATTGTAATCTTGAATTTAATTTCTACGAGCATTGCATTTATGGAAAACAAAACCATGTTTAGTTTTACTCGAATTCTCATAAACCTTGTGGTGTATTAGATGTTATTCATTCTGATGTGTTTGGTCTTGTAGATGTTCCTTCAATTGGTAAATATACATATTTTGTTTCATTTATTGATGATTACAGTCGGACATAAGTGTACTTTCTAAATAGTAAATATGAAGTTTTTAGTCAACTCAAAAAATTTAAAGCAATGGTTGAGTTGTAGAATGGAAAGTTAATAAAATGTTTGAGGACTGATAATGGCGGTGAATTTTTCTCTAATGATTTTGATAGATTTTGTAAATATTGTGGTATTCATAGACAAAAGACAACTCCATATTCTCCATAGTAGAATGGGGTTGCAAAAAGAATGAACAAGACATTGATGGAGAAGTCTAGGAGTATGTTGAGTGGTGCTGGTCTAGAACAAAGGTTTTGTGTTAAAGATGTTGTCACTACTTGTTACCTGATTAACAAGTCTCCTACACCGGCTCTTGTTGATAAGATTCCTATAGAGGCATGGCTGGGTTACAAGCCTTCATTAAGACATCTTAGAGTTTTTGGTTGTGAGGCATATGCACATGTGCCAAAAGAGAGGTGAATGAAGTTGGAGAGCAAGGAAATGGAATATATATATTCATAGTATACAGTTATGGTGTAAAAGGATACAAGTTTTGGGATCCAGTTGTATAGAAGGTAATACATAGTAGAAGTGTTATTTTTAGAGAAAGTAAGCCTTCTTCTATTACATTTCCACCATAACAAAGTAAATAGGAAGATGTGATTCAATTTCCTTCTAAACCTGAGAAAGTTGAATCAAGGCCCATGGATAGGTCCAAGAAGTTGAGAGCTCATCTACCTTTGAATCTTTAGAAAAGGAGGAAGAACCTCAAACTCAGCTTGTTCATAGGTCTACAAGACATAGACAACCACCTAAAAGGTTTTCACTTGATGATTGGAGATGTATTTTTATTTAAATACTAACTTGGATGAACCCACATTGATAGAAGAGGCATTAGCTATGAATGATGCAAAATCCTAGAAGATTGCTATGGATGAAGAAATGACAACTTTGAAAAAGAATGATAAATGGGATCTTGTACTATTTATTGATTGAAGAAAACCTATTGGTTGCAAATGGGTATTCAAGAAAAAGATTGGTTCATATGGAGGTATTGAGAAGTACAAAGCAAGGTTGGTTGTGAAAGGTTACTTTGAAGTTGAGGGTGTTGATTATGGTGAGATATTTTCTCCTATTGTAAAAATGACATCCATTATATTTTTTCTTTCTATTTGTACTGCTTATGATTTAGAGGTTGAGAAAATAGATGTGAAAATTTCTTTCCTTCATGGTGACTTGGAGGAGGATATTTAAATGACACAATTAGAGCACTACATGGTGAAAGATAAAAGTAATTTGGTTTACAAATTGAAGAAATCTTTGTATGGATTAAGATAGAGTCCTAGGATGTGGTACCATAAATTTTATACATATGTGTTGAGTTTGGGATTTGAGAATTCTAAATTAGATCATTGTGTTTATTATAAAATTGATGGTGATTGTTTCCTATTTATTACATTATATGTTGATATGTTATTTATTGGTAAAGGGAAATATATGCTTTCAAAACTGAAATCTCAACTTGCTGCTAAGTTTGAAATGAAAGATCTTAGTGCAACTAAATGCATTCTTGGGATGGAAATTAGATGACATAGAGTGAACAGAAAGCTATGACTTGGCCAAAGTAAGTATGTCAATTCAATTTTATAGAGGTTTGATATGCAGGATTGTACACCATTGTGTGTTCCTATTTTAGTTGGAACAAATTTATCTATTTCAAATTATCCAACATCACCAGCAAAGATGGAAGAAATGAGTAGAGTGCCATACTAGAGTGTAGTTGGAAGTTTTATGTATGCTATGGTTTGCACAAGACCATAAATTTCCCAAGAAGTGGGAGTTCTTTCTAGATATATGTCTAATCTTGGTAGAGTTCATTGGGATGCAGTTAAAAGAGTCTTCAGATATTTGTGTGTTGCCTCATATTATTCCTTATGTTATCATAGTAATATAACTGAAGATGATATTTCCCTTGATATTCATGGTTATGTGGATTCAGACTAGGCAGGTGATGTTGATAGCAGATGATCCACTAGCACTTATGTGTTTATTTGGTGGTGCAATTAGTTGGATGAGTAAGCGATAGACTGTAATTGCTTTGTCCACTACTGAGTAAAAAGTATATGGTAGCTACTCATGTTTTTAAAGAAGCCATTTGGCTTAAGATATTGTGTTAAGATATTAGAATAAAACAAGGTGCGATATAAAAAAATTATTGTGACAGTCAGAGTGCGATATGTCTAGCCAAGAACCCGATATTTCATGCCAGAACCAAACACATTGATGTACAATATCATTTTGTTAGAGATATAGTCAAAGATGGTAGGGTAAAGTTGGTTAAGGTAGAGACTTTGATGAATGTTGTTGATTCTTTAACTAAACCTGTGAGCATAGAGAAGTTCCTATGGTTTTTAGAGACTATAGCCCTTTTGAACCCTAGCAATTAAGAGATGATATTTATTCACCTTCTCGTTGTTTTACAAGGGGTCAAGGGGGATCATCCCCCTAGCTAGGGGTTTGGGGGTAGCACATCCTGATGGGGGCTTGGGGGTAGTGCCCTTGGAACCTAAATTTGATTTATATTTTATTATTATAAATCTAGTCTATTCATCATTATGCCTTAGATCTAATGGTTAATATTTTATTAGCTTGAATTTCCCTAGAAGGAAACTCTATTTTATGAGGGTGTTGTATTATAGCTGTGTATTGTGATCAATGTATTCTAAGAGTCTAATAGTGGTTGTCTTACCTCTCGACCTCTTGTTGGTGATATTCCTGTGAGAAGCTTCCTCTGCAAGTATATTGTATTATTTGTGATTTTTAAATAATATTTTGGGTGGATTTTGGAGTGTAGGGTTTTCCTCATGTAAATCAATGTGTTGTGGTATGCATGATATTTATGTTTATTTTTGTTTAAGTTTATGTAATTGTTAAAGATCTATAAAATTTTTGCATTATTCTCCTTTCAAGATTAGTGTAGGAAGTTGTTCCACTACCTTAGCTTCCTTACAACATCTATGTTTACACTTTCTCTTTTTCATGCCAAATTTTAACTTGAAACAAAAGGCTATGTAATGACAAGAAAAGTGAAAATATTAAACAAGAAACCACTCCCATAAACCCATGTTTAGACTTTCTATTTTTCATGGCTTGTTTTTGGTGGGATAAAGTGTATTATTTGCATTAATTTATTATATTTTTGTTTAAATATTATTGAAAATAATAAAAAAATTTGCTAAGGGAATGAATTTTCACCCAGTGCATTTCATCCCTAACCATATATTTAGAACTAGTGTCTTATCAATAGTCATTTTATTTTGCAACAAGTTGCATGATCTTGGTGGTTATGACATGTAGGTATGGTTTTCAACATCTTTGCAAGTTGATGAAATTTGGTCATATATCATAAGGTGACATAAGTGGTAGAGAGACTAGTCTACAAAGTAGATTATTTACAAATACATCAAGTGTCCATAAAAATGTTGTCATAGGATGTGTTTCAAATTTTCACTAAGGTTATTGAAATGTTTTGATTAGATTAAGGTTAGGAAGGGCCCATACCCATTTACAAAATGTCCATAGAGGCCAAATGAGGGCACTCATGAGAAATGAGACACCCCAAAAAAAAGGGGCAGCTACACAAAGACCAACAAAAGTAGAAAAAAAGAGCACAAAGGAAAATTAGCCAGGGACCGACCAACTACTAGTTGCCCAACAACTTGAGGCCATTAATGGTCTTCCATTCATTAACAATAAATTGTAGCTTATCCCCAAAGGAAAAGGGCTTCTTACCCTTCTTCTTAGACTACACAACATCTTGACTATCATCCCCAACCCTTTTCCATGGTTGTTGTGGAGCTCCTTTTGAAACACTTGAATGATGACTGTGGTATTCTTTACTATCTCCAAGTTATAATCCATAATTTCCTACAAATTTTTGAGGGTTTTATTGTGGTTGCTATACATGGTAGCCACCTCCTCTTACAATTTTTCTCTCTCTCCTCATTGGTACCAACCACCACCTTGAGCTCATCCACTTCATTCTCCCAATTGGACCACTTGTCGAAGGAATTGGCAAGGGAAGATAATAGGGCCCAATGAACATCATCCTCCACCTCACCTGACCATTTCTCCTTTTGATTAAGCACCTTTTCCTCCAAAATTTGAATTTTATTCTTCTCCATGATAAGTTGGGAAAGCAACCACTTCAAGATGTCATTCTAGACATTCATGAACTTAACTTAGGGTCATTGATTTTAATCTTCAAGGGGGGACAATTTTTACAACCCACAACTTCATCCAAATAGGGATCTTCAGGGGGGTTATCCAAATTCACACAAAGAGTAGAGGAATTTTGGGGGCTAGGAGGGTTATAGGAAGGGGGATTTAGAAATCTTAGAGAAGTCCCCATGAACTGTGGAACTAGGAGGGGAGCCATTTGGGGTGAGATTCTAGGACTCATCATCTAAATTATCAGTATTAGAAATGGAATTTTGAGTGGGGTCTAAGATAGAAACACTTTTTTTGAACCAGGGGTGGGGACCTTAGTGGTAGAGGATTTACCTTTGTCTCTAGTAATTATTTGAGAGGAGGATTCCATAAAATTAGGGCCATGGGTAGAAGTGGGGCCTTCCAAGGGTTTAACAGAGTCACAGATCACAAGATAATTTTTCTTAGCACAAGGAAAACAAGGGGAAAGGACCACTTGAAAATGGATCAGATGGTAAATTAGCCCTTGATGAAGGGGAAAATTCTTCCCTTTGTCCTAAAAGGCCTTTACAAATTTCTCTAGGAAAGACATTATCCAAAAAGAAAAGTTTATTCTAACATTATAATGGAAATGATTCAACATTGGAAATAGGTGGGCATGTAAATGCTTAAACCTACCTTCCAAGGTTACATAATGCATCAGAACCTCTACCATTCTGCTCCAAAATTTTGGGAGGTCATCTCTATTAAACCCATTTTGTAGATGATTGACCTTTTCCCCTTTCTTCAAAAATATTTTCATCTCCTTTTGGTAATGACCTTTTGGCTTCCTATGGAGATAGGCCCCTTCCAATGAGAGGCCAATAAATTTAGTAATAAGTTCCATATTAACAATGAAGGAGTACTCCCCTATAGTGACAGTGCCATCTTTCTAGGAATTAGAAAATTCCATGGAAATATTAAAGGATCATGCCCCGTCATTCCTTCAACATAATAGGCTAACTTTCCCCTTTGAAGGATAGTCCAGATTTCCTTATCATTCTTCATGACCTCACAAGAGGTGGGATCTTCCTAAACAAGGTCTCCACCCATGACTGCATTCACTATAGAGAAAGAAACATAAGGAATTCTATAGAAACACCTAGAAAATAAACAAGCAGAGGCCTAAGTAACTTTTGAAAAGACTAGGGGAAATTAAAAGATTGTTTGAAATGCAATTTATTCTAGTTGTCAATAAAAGATGATGAAGGGTTTAGCTCAAACTCGATGTTAATGTACTTTTTCATAATTTGATAAAAGCTCTCACACATTCTTCAAGATTAATGAAATATCATCCTAAATAATAACATTTGGTATGAAGGCTCCTAGATTTGCAAGTGTATCAACCACTTTATTTCCAGCTTTGAACACATGTGAGAAAAATTTCTCATACTGAAGTTCATAATAACACTTTGTGCCAAGAGAATGGGGTCTTTAAGGGATCAACATGGGTTTGCCTCCCCATTTAGTAACATGCTAATATTTCTAGAGTCACTCTTGATTGCTAGGTTGACCATGCCAGTATTACTAGCAATACAAATCCTGCGATGTATGTAGCTACCACCTTCATTTAATTTGAATTTTGAAGGCCTAGGTTGACAACATAAGCAAAAATTAGCTTCCCATGATGGTTCCACAGTTGAATCCTTCATAATACTTTTACTTTTCTCCTATGGTAAAATGTAGCACTTCAAGGTCTTTAATAATCATTTACATATATGTATTTAGGGCCATGTTGTTGAATGTATTTAAATAGATGGTAGGTTTAGGAGTGGATGATGAAATATTGTATGGTAAAACTTGATAAAGATATAAGGCCCAATAAATTAAATCTCACTAGTATTTTTTGATCTTATAAATGTTTTGAATAGTCTATATATCCAATTGTTATTAAAATGATTGAAAAATAAAATGATAAAGTATTCCTATTCATCATGTTAACATTTATAATTGGTGGAATGAGGTGATATAACAAGAATATATGAGATATGTGATAGTGCTAAACCAATTTTTATTGGTCTTGAGGATCAATATGGGATATGTATAAGGGATCCACATGCATGAAATAAAATGGGAAAGTGTCACATGGTGTAATATGGTGAATTTGGTTTATTTGAGGTTGTCTACCTAACAAAGAGTTCAAAGGTTCTTTGAAAGCTACTTTATAATGAAAAAGGGATAATATTTAATTTTTATGTACAATGAAAAGTATCCTAGAAAGTGGTAGGAATATTTTATTGATGCATTAAGGTTGAAGATTCAAATGTAAAAGAATTAAACTAAATCCATTCATCTCAATTCATAGCTCAAAAGGTTTAATAAGTTATTTTCTACTGGAGGTATTTCAATGAAGACCATCGATGTTGATTCACTATGTATGATATGTCTATTATAGATTGTACATTTTCATGATGCAATGCCATGTGTTACATATTATAGATGGTACAAATAATATGGAGTTTATATTTTACCCTATATTTTTTAGAGATACAACTGCTTAGCTATTTTTCTAGTAGACAATATCAAACTAGACAAAGATATAGTTTTAACACATAAGTATTGTTTTTTAATAAGCTAAAGAAATTTAATTTTGATATTTTTTATTATGATTGTGTAGTATAAATGAGGTTTTAAAATTACTTTGATTTAATATAAATTCTTGAAAAATAAATTAACTCAACTTTCATATTTGATGGTTGTAATGAAGTTAAATTTCAAAAATATTCATATTTCATGGGTGTACTCAAGTCAAATTTGTAAGTCTTAATCCAAAATCAAATGTATTTAATATTCAAAAGTATTGATTTAATGTTCATATTAGTTGCTATAGGTGCATATATTATTGATGATGTGAGTATAGTGTGATGATGAGGCTTAGTCTTTAATATTTGTTTAGCTTCAATATTTTTTATTATTTTTAGTAGTCTCTCATGCACAAAATTCATCTTCATTCAACATTGCATAACATCCACACATTTATGTGTAAGGTTTACCTTGCAAATATGTGCATTGTCTTCATACACCATCAAGCAACATTACTTATGTGAATATTATAGTGTTGCACACGTTCACATTGTACAATATCATACAAATGAGACATGCAAGGTATTTATATTCAAATGAAATATCACCATGTGTTCTCAACCATGTGTGGCCATGCCCACACCACGTGTTAATTCAAAACAATTGGCATTATATGAGATTGACATATTTTATTAGCTTTTCTATGTGATATATCACACAATACACATATGACACCTATTGATATATTGTGAAGGAATGTGCATTTGTATAAGTGAAAGTCAACTATACAAGGTATGTATAGAGAGGAACCTCTTGACATCTATCTTGCACTTATTCCATTGTACATATCTTATCTAATATAAGATTTTATTTTCTAGGTATTACATGCCTATCAAATGTACAATTGTATTGTATCATAAGGTTTTATTTGCATATTATTTAAAATTATAGATTATTGAATAATTCATATATTTTCCAATGAATTCAACTAGGAATTAGATAATTGGTATCAAATTCAATGAAGAAATAGGCTTCCTAAATTGAGGTATACAAACATTGTGCAACACTTTAGTAGGCATACATCATGACTATAGATATGGATGATAATATAAGAATTTCAATGATGAAAGGTGTTATGTTTAGTAGTACTAATAATGTTTAGGAATTTTTTTTGAGTGAACAATATTTTAAGGGAATGAGGATGGTTACCATGACAAAAATAAATTTTTAACGATAGTCAAGTCATTGTTGAGGAATTCAATTTGTAAATACTTTATGGGGATTGTGAGATGGAAGAGATCGTAATTGAAAATGATGAATACATTGATGTAAAATCAAAAGTTGATGATAAGGCATACAAAATCGAGTTCAATGCATAAGTTAGTTACAATATGGTTGAATGTGGAATACATTGTTATGAAAATAAATTAGCAAAGGAAGATTGTAAAAGGCTTCATGTTTCAAATGATAGCTAGAAAAAATAATATTATAAAAACTTGTACAATTCTCAGCTTGAAAGCACTATTACTTGTAGGTCCGAGCCTTTTAGTATCCCTCTTAATACTATAGGTAAAAAACCTATGATCAAATGCCTTAGTTCAATTTACATGGATATGCTCATGTTCCTAAATTTTTAGATTTTATGGAGTAGTTTTAGTTTGAAGATGAGGCTATGCAAATTAGGTTTTTCTATGATGCAGCTTGTTATCTTAAATTTTTATTTTACACCCATATAAATTCAACACATAGGAGAAAGATAGGAAAATACATGAGAAAGACAAGAAAAAGATAGAAGAAAGAAAGGGAAATTGTATGCACCTACCTTGACCATCGTTCACCATGGAATCTCAACCTATTAACCTTCATTCACTATTAATTTTTCCCTCCAGTCACACTATTGATGAAAATGATAGTATAACTATCATTTGAGAGTTCTAAAATCTTAAAAAAATAATAAAATAATACCTTTGTCCAAAGGTCCCCTCCAAACAAAGGCATTATTTTATGAAAAAACATGAACCGTTAAAAATACCTTCAAACAAAGGTTACATGGAGAAAGGCTTCATTTGAAGGGGACCCTTCGAATGAAGGGTATTATCTTTAAATGAAGCCTCTTCATTCGAAGGTCTACCCTCATTCAAAGGTATTTGAAATTTTTTTTGGGCCATGTATAATTTTTATTCATCTAAAAATTTGTAACCCACTTTTGTGGGTTCACCCAATATCATGCAAGGACAAATAATTTGCATAACCTAGGAGCTCATGTTACACCCCTAATTTTAACTATGTTTTACTTTTTACTTTTGAAGTAATCAGTAGATGACTACGTAGGATTCAATGATCTGAGTTTTAGTAAGAATGTTTGGAAAAATCAATGTTTTCATGAGTTATGTTTAAATTTGACTCAAATTTGACATGTGTTTAAAAGTTGTCAAGATGTGATGATTTCATAAGGATTATGAAATGATTAATGATAAATTAATCTTGAGTTGGTGTTGCAAATTTCTTGTAGGGAATAGGTTTTCGCCCCTCTAAGAAAGGGAGGGAGAGCATTATTGTAGAGAAGGGTATAGATATGTAAGGAAAAGAACAGGTTGTTGCCATCTCAGGTCTAGTGTTGATGCAAAATGGTGAACTTGGTTGAGTCAGGTAAGTGATACTCAACCCTCTTGGTCTAAGTTTACTTCTAGACTTGAAAAGTTGTCGACGTCGTTTAAAGTCTATTTCATGTTATTTAATGTGTTTAGAAGCTTGTCGATAGTAATCGATTAGTCAACCTTTGCATTGATATGATTCTCTTAAGTGCTATTCACTCTCTTTTTTATTATATAAAACAAATGAATATATGAATGCAAGTATACGTGGGATAAGGTAAGCATATGTACTCATATAGATGGGTGCATGGATGCATATATGCATACAAAGACATAGATACTGTCAACGTATAAACATTTACGTTCCAGTATGTATGGATAGAGACGCACATGCATAAGTTATTACAACAAAAATGACTCATGTATAAATATGTTCATATATGTATGATGTGTGACCTTTATATGCTTTTAATTATTGGTTATCATCATGATATTGCATGAGGATGTTGATCGTTTAGATCAACGTTAAGTTCATTTTTTTTCGGCAAGTACGTTGATTGGACGATAACAAACTATGTCGTCAACTCTTTCCCATGAAACTTTTAGTTTCTTAAAAAGGTTATTATGTTAAAATTTATTATTAAAATCTGTAATGGCTAGATAAGCCAAGAGCTAACCAATGAGACTCAATTCTTATTAAGGAGGATCTCGTGAGTCATATTGTTCAATTCTTTTAATCTATATTAGATTTGACTAAGATACCACATAGTTTTTAATATTTAAACCATTTTCACACCCCTTGGGTCATGATAAGCATTTCTTGGCGTCAGATATATCCATTGTACCATATTTAAATATCCTCATAAGGTTAGAAGAGCCACGAATGGATAAGGTGGAGTCAGGCATAGATACACCAATATATAAATATAAATATATCTTTGCTAAAATACCAATTGGGTCTCTGTGTAAGCCACATCAAAAATGTTTTGGTGAATTTTTTTTATAATGTTAAAAATGCTCTTGTATGCAATAAAAGGTTGCAGGAATCTTTTTCAAGATAGCGTGGGTAATAATGGAATGTGATACCTTGTTCCACATTTTTCTCTGGGAGTTATTTAGTTATTGTAACCGTTATGTGTCGAGAGAGATAGCAAATTATTCGAGGAGTCAAAGACATCACCCTCTCACTCCAGGAAGTTACAGGGATACAATTACTCAATGACTTTTGGTGATGGGCCTTTGGTTTTTGGAATGCCGGGGAGCATGGTCATTTTGGGAGGGATAAATTAGATTTGTGATAGGGGAAATCCTAGCTATCTCCACGTCATGTTATGAGATAAGTGTTTATGATGGTGGCATAGAGGAAAAAGGGGAACATAGCTTCTATTGGCAAGGATGTTGTTGGGAAGTCCTCTACCACACATGGTCATGGAAACATTGATATGATATGAGAACAACGATGCAAAAAAGAGAGGGAGGATAGAATATTGGGGGCAAACATTTTGGAGCAAGGACGAACTTGCTTTGAGGGGACATGAATCCGTTATGGAGAATGACATCATCTCAGGAAGGAAATTGGGGGTGCTAAATGGGAAAATGATTAAGCTATTTTCAAAGGACAATCAACCAAAAAAAATCGAGGGAAGAGGTTGAAGAATTTTAGAACATATTAGAATCCTCCTTGCACTTTGATTTGGGCTTTGGGTCTGCACAAAGATGAGTGTTTAAAGGAAAATCAAGGAGGCAATTGCAAGAAGAGTAGTCAACCTCTACTCATAGTCTTGCTTATCTGTGCTTCCATAAAATGCATGTGAGAGTTCTATGAGTATCTTAGAATTGGGTGGGTGCCCCTTTCAGAAAGAACGCAACCACTAAAGTGCTAGCAAACTTTGTTCACATGAGCCAGGATTGCAATGGGAGGCTCGATTAAAAGCCCCAAGCATAAACTAATTGTAATATTTGTGTGTTGCTATAAAATGATCTTATAATATCATCTGGCAGGCAAATGATAGATTCTCTAGGAATAGGAGTGAATTTGATATAACCTTTCTATTTGTAAATTTTTTGAACATGGTGAAAGTCTTAATGGAATTATTTGTTTGACATGCACTTGTAACAAAATTTCTAAACCATTGTAAGCTTTTGAAAATCCAAATACAGTGCAGCAATCTACTCCCTTGTAGTGACTAAGTTAAGTGACGTAGTGCATTAATTGTGTTCTTCTGGATTTTGACACTTGGATTTTTGGTGAAATTCCTTTTTTAATACTGGCAAGAATTGTCATCATTTATTTCTTTATTTGAAATGGTCTAGCCACCGAATTCTGAAGATTGTTTATCTTATGGCCAGTTGGTAAAAATTTGATTTATTGTTGGAAAAGAGCTCATTCTTTGATTTATTGTTGAAATTAAAACTGCTTATATTTTGATGTTGAGTTGAGTTTTGTGGTGGCTATACAAGAATTTTTTGGTTGTTCATTGTGTTTGATGTAATGTTCTTCTCTATCATGTCCTAGATGGGCCTCTAGTGGATTGTGTAAGGGAGTAAATTGTAGAAATGGACCTGTTATGTCCTTAGCTTTACAAATGAAAGAAACCTTGTTTGGAAAGGAACTGGTTCCAAACCCTTTTAGGGTTATATAATTAATATGTAAGCTATCTGAAGGAGGTCTTATGTGGATAACAATTTTTGAACCTTGTGTTATAGTATGTGGGTGGATAGGTAGTCCAGTAAGCCCAATTGAATAGTCTCTCCAAGTCAAGCAGGGTGGTGAACCATTACTACGTAGATTGCAAAGCGTACGTATATAAAACTATGGCCATTGTGAGTGTTGTTGCCACTACATGCACTTGTTAGTTCATAGTACTCTAGACACTTAGCTAACCAGAGTTGCTGTACTTAGTAGGAGGGTATCCTTAGTAGTGCAAAAAAGTTGGTTAAGTGGGTACATACCAGAGCTCAGATGGAAACTTTGAGGGTTTCCAACACAACCTTTCATCGAAAGGTAGGACTACTTCTAGTTAGGAATCGCTTAAGTCTGAGGTTGGAAGAAAAAACAACCAAGTGATGCTTTCCCACTTTTCAGTGGCATGCCAAGTCTTGGAGGACAGTTGAACTAGAAAAGGAATTATGATCCTTTCTCTGGTATTTACTAATCGACTTATTTAAATGATGCATGAAATAATGAAATTGATACTTAATGAATAACTTTTTCAGCTAGAAAAGTGAAAATTGATTTTACTCCTTGTATCTTACTTGATGAATAGTGACACCTTACTTATTTAAAGTTGTTAACCTTTGGTATCATTCTCTTGGTAAACCTATGTAAGAGTAGTTGATTGCTACACGTAGAAAGAGTAACCACCTTTTATGGTGTTTGATATAACAACTTCTATAAGTTTGCTACCAAGATAACTCCATTTGAAACATTGGACAGAAGAAGATGCCATACTCCTATAAGTTGGGTAAGCTAGAAAATAGGATTAGCATTAGTCTGGAAATGTTGTTAGAAATGGATAAACAAATCAAACCGATAAGAAAAGATCAGTGGAAGCTAGTAATAGATAAAAAAGCTTAGTAAATGCCAACCGTACACTAGCACAATTCTTGGCTAGAGAAGAAAAGTTTCATAAAGTAAGGAATGCATTCCAAACTCGCTCCTAGATATAAAGGACTCTTCAAAATTCTTGAAGTTATCAATTCGATTGATTACATAATCATTCTATTATCAGCTATTACCAAGAGGTAAAATGCTTTCTCTGAATTATATTTGAAAAGTATATAACAAATGATAATTATATTCTTAGAATGTTTTATAGGTACAGGACCAGGGAGTGGTCATGACCGGGCTTCTTAAATAGAAGGTCCAGTGGGACCAGTATCTAAAGGGTAATGTGAAATGGAAAGTTTACCATGATTTTATATATCAAGATTTTCTAAAGTGCTTATGATTTTGTAGGATAAACAATTTTTTTTTTTTAATCTTATTAAGGTTTGAGATGCATTGGATCATGAAGGATGATGACTCTTACAGGGGTAGATATGTTACATCCCTAACTTTAACTATGTTTTACTTTTTACTTTTGAAGTAATTAGTAGATGATTATGTAGGATTCAATGATCTGATGTTTAGTAAAAATGTTTGGAAAAATCAATGTTTTCATGAGTTATGTTTATTTGACTCAAATTTGACATGTGTTTAAAAGTTGTCAAGATGTGATGATTTCATAAGGATTATGAAATGATTAATGATACATTAGTCTCGAGTTGGTGTTGCAAGTCACTTGTAGGGAACAGGTTTCCGCTCCTCCAAGAAAGGGAGGGAGAGCATCATTGGAGAGAAGGGTATAGATACAAGGAAAAGAATAGGTTGTTGCCATCTTAGGTCTAGTATTGATAGAAAATGGTGAACCTGGTTGAGTCAGGTAAGTGATAATCAACCCTCTTGGTCTAAGTTTACTTCTCGATTCGACAAGTTGTCGATGTCATTTAAAGTCTATTTCATGTTGTTTAATGTGTTTAGAAGCTTGCCAACAGTAATCGATTAGTTGACCTTTGTGTTGATATGATTCTCTTAAGGGCTATTAACTCTCTTTTTATTATATAAAAGAAATGATTATATGAATGTAAGTATATGTGGGATAAGGTAAGCTATGTACTCATATAGATGGGTTCATGGATGCATTTATGCATACAAAGACATAGATATTGTCAATGTACAAATATTTATGATCAAGTATGTATGGATATAGATGCACATGCATAAGTTAATATGATGAAAATGACTCATGTATAAATATGTTCATATATGTATGATAAATTGGTTCTCATCATGATAAATTGCATGAGGATGTTGATCATTTAGATCAACGTTGAGCTCATTTTGTTTTGGCGAGTATGTTGATTGGATGACATAATGAACTATGTCGTCAACTCTTGCCCATGAAACTTTTAGTTTCTTAAAAAGGTTATTATGTTAAAATTTATGATTAAAATCTATAACATGAGTAGATAAGCCAAGAGCCAACCAATGAGACTTGATTCTTATTAAGGAGGATCTCGTGAGTCATATTGTTCAATTCTTTTAATCTATATACGATCTGACTAAGATAACACATAGTTTTTAATCTTTAAACCATTTTCACACTCCTTGGGTCACTATAAGCATTTCTTGGCGTCAGCTATATCCATTGTACCATATTTAAATATCCTCATAAGGTTATAAGAGCCACAAATGGATAAGGTGGAGTTAGGCATAGATACGCCAATATATAAATATAAATATATCTTTTCTAAAATACCAATTGGTTCTTTGTGTAAGCCAAATCGATAATGTTTTGGTGGAAATTTTTTATAGTGTTAAAAATGCTATTGTATGCAATAAAAGGTTGCGGGCATCTTTTTCAAGCTAGCGCGGGTAATAATGGAATGTGATACCTTGTTCCACATTTTTCTCTGGGAGTTATTTAGTTATTGTAATCGTTATGTGTTGGGAGAGATAGCAAGTTATTCGAGGAGTCAAAAACATCACCCTCTCACTCTAGGCGGTTACGGGGATACAATTACTCAACGACTTTTGGTGATGGGCCTCTGGTTTTTGGAACGTCGGGGAGCGTGGTCATTTTGGGAGGGATAACTTAGATTTGCGATAGGAAGAATCCTATCTACCTCCACGTCATGTTATGAGATAAGTGTTTATGATGGTGGCAGAGAGGAAAAATGGGAACATAGCTTCTATTGGCAAGGATGCTGCTGGGAAGTCCTCCGCCACACATGGTCATGGAAACGTTGATATGATATGAGAACAATGATGCAGAACAGAGAGGGAGGATAGAATATCAGGGGCAATCGTTTTGGAGCAGGGACGACCTTGCTTTGAAGGGACATGAATACGTTATGGAGAACGACATCATCTCAGGAAGGAAACTGGGGTTGTTAAATGTGAAAATGATTAAGCTATTTTCGAAGGACGATCAACCAAAAAAAAATTGAGGGAAGAGGTTGAATAATTTTGGAACGAATTAGAATCCTCCTTGCACTTTGATTTGGGCTTTAGGTCTGCATAAAGATGAGTGTTTAAAGGAAAATCAAGGAGGCGACTGCAAGAAGAGCAGTCGACCTCCACTCATAGTCTTGCTTATCTGTGCTTCCATAAAATGCATGTGAGAGTTCTAGGAGTATCTTAGAATTGGGTGGGTGCCCCTTTCAGAAAGAACGCAACCACTAAAGTGCCATCAAACTTTGTTCACATGAGCAAGGATTGCAATGGGAGGCTCGGCTAAAAGCCCCGAGCATAAAGGAGAATGGCGACATTCCGAGGTTAGAGAGAGAGAGAGCTTCCATTATTATTCAACTTCATTCCAAAGTTTTGATTGAAAGAAGGCAGTTTTCAAAGAGTTAATCCTACTATTGCTGAGAAGGCTTCACTCAAACTCTTGCTACTTCCATATTCATTCGAAGGACAAAGCTTTATTAGTGGAGAGACAACATGGGTTATTACCTTCACTATAAGGCAAGTGTTCTTTCTTTCGTTTATAAGGGACAAAGTCTTTTCCCGGGTTTTATACACGTATACATTGTGATAATAATGATTATGAAAACCAGGAGTGAGGCAGTCTTGCCTATAATCAACATCATGCATGAATCTTTGTGAGATTTGTTTAAAATGTCTACAATGAGCTTTGTGAGATTTGTTTAAAATGTCTACAATGAGAAAGCTTAATTCTTGATTGCTTATAGTGATTTAGATTCTTAAAAAGGTAGTTCAGGGTATGCTACCCTAAAACCCTCCTTGGCCTAGTCGAGTTTGGGGTGAATTATGAAAACCACCTCTATTAAAAAGAAATACCAAACCTGGTGGATATAAAACCAAGCCTATCTCATAATGAAGTAAAGGAGTGTTATTTTCTTGTTATCACTTATGTTATGTTGTCTCAGGAGAGAGAGTAAACTAGGAAATGCAAAGATATAGATCTCATAGTTCTTGTACAATAGAACTTATTTTAGTGCTAAGTGCACAAAAGACATAGATAGCCCAAAATTGGGTATCACTGGAATGATTTACCTCAGGGAGGGATATAAGGAGAGATTCATAACTCAATTCCATATGATGGTGGTAAAATATTACAATCAATAAGGTTTAAGTGATAGAGGAAGTTATATATGAGTTCATAACTTAACCTAGGTTGAAAGTCAGTAGACTCAAATAGACCAAGGGGTCGAAAATAGATTATTATCTTTTAAAAAGCCTTTTAAGGGTTGAAAGATTGAATTAGATCAAGACTATTGATATGAAATGATAGTATTCTTTTAGATATTATATTGGAGAAGGAATACCTTGAATATTATGTTTAATCATGTACGTAAAATGTGAACTCAAACAATGTCAGATAGGCTAGAATGGGCTTTCTATACAGACTAGTTGTGTCTAGAGTACCAAACAAAGTAAGCAAAACTATAGGATAAGAGAGCTTCTAAGATGAGTCAAAGGTGTGTGTCTAGAGGTCATGACCAATCAGAATGATCATACTTAGCTAGAAGGGATCTAGAGTTGTATGGTTGATTGACTTTTGTAGGAAACATCACTAGGACTTAGATGGAGAAACTTGACACTCCTTATATCTATACCCTTCGTGAAGGGTTAGGCCACTTCTGGTTAGGAAGCGTGCGGGGGACCGCTTGAGTTCGTGGTTGGAGGAAAAGCACTCGGATGCTGCTCTCCCTCTGTAGCAGTAGACTCTTCGAGTCTTTTGAAGATAGATATCAACATTCTAGATGCAATGAACTCCATGTTTTAGCTTATGACAGTCAAACTTATGAGGTAAAACTATTCTTTTCCAATTGTACTTTATGTAATATAAATGGAAGGTGTAAGGACTTCTTTTTTTATTCCAGCTGTGATTACATATGATTTCAAGTTCGAAGTTATCATGAAAAGTTATATTTAATTTCTTGAGCTTGTGCAAATGTAAAAAAGAAAAAATCCTCTCTCATGGTTACTAAGTTATTTACCTTCTAGTAAATTTTTGAGTTTACTTGAGTATTAAGAGGAGGGTTGTTACAACTCATTTAACTCTATGTATTCATACAACTATAAACATTAAAGGTTTAACAAATCACTACTTGTTAGGCTCTTTAGCTTATTATTAAATAACACAAATATCATCTTCATTAAACTTGACAGGGTTCTAATATACTTTAGATGATCATTCCTCACTATTAAGAGATTTTCAAGTTTGAGACAATAGTCTTCAGTTATTGATATCCTTGACAATTGTGTGAAAATTACATGTATTTTCTCTATCATTTTTATTTGCCACATGGACTCCATGAAAGATTTTAAGATTTGACTCTGTATGTGCAACCTTTCCAATTTTATGAGCTGGTCAATGCTAGTAGTAACCTCCCTTAAATTGGTAGCATAAACAAATAGCTTTCTCAAACATATTTTATCTATGATTTAATGAAGTAATTATACCAACTTCTTGCATCCCTCAAACACCAAATACTCAAGCTTTCTAATGATTTCTAGCATGTTTAACCCCATGCCAATCTCTCTTAAACCACTTAAATTGAGATATTGAAAGTTTATTAGGGGCTTGAAAGAATCCTTCAACGTTGGTAATCCTTCAAATAAAGCCGAACTTTATATGCCAAAGATTTCATAGCTCTTAAAAGAATCTAACTAGTGAAAATAGCTTTCTGCTATTTATTAATCCTAAATGCTCTAATGATTTGATACACCAAAACTCTTGTGGAAAATTCATTATTTCAATATTAAGATCATAGATTCTTGACATTATACATAAGAAAAACTTATAAATTTAGATGTCATTAGTTGAATGGAGGACTTCTACTAACATTAGAACTATAACCTTTTCCTTCATTACATCCGAAGCTTTAAAACATACGTCTGATCTAATTCTTTACCTAATAGACCTAATACAAACATAAGACTTTAAGATAACGATGACTATTTCGGTGAGATCTTAACTCCATCTAAGAGAATACCACTTTTTTCGAAGTTGTAGTTTTCATTTTTCATAAACACATCAACGACTCTTGCCTGGCCGCTGCCATCATCTTCTTTCAAGAAGAATTCGCCCACAACAAACTCCATCCATCCATTCTCTGCATATTTCAGAGGGGTCTTATTAAATCCCCCGTGACTTTCAACAGCTTTGTCTAAGTCATCCAAAAATCGAGCCGACTGTATCAAATTCCCCTCGATTGTCTTGAGAGAAAACTCAAATGGCGATTGATCAGGGCGCTTTCTACTCTTATGAACAATCTTAACAACAAATGCCACCGTGTACTCTGTATTCGGAGACAAGAGCGTACATTCTAACCGCTGATACACGTGGAAAAACCACACTTTTTTTAACTCTTTTGCTTGTCCGAAACTGTGTAAGGCAAAAATACATATAAACAATTAATGCCTTATTTCGTAAAATATGATTGAAGAAAACTACTACTTAGAAAAGAGAAAATGGCAGGTCAGCTGCCTCTGTTAAACCGCTAACCTGGACTCCTCTGTTGATACCCACTGCCAATATTGATCATCATCACCCCATTCAATGGCCAAAGAACGCGCAGACGTCTTCAAGCCTATTTTTCCCGTGGGTCCATCCAGCCAAACGCTCTGTATTGTTTGGAAAAGCCAAATAAATACCAGTGGATTCAACACAAGGAAAAACAGAAAAGGAAAGATGGGATTTCTCATGCATATTACCTGCTTCCCCTCTTCTATCTGAATTGAATTGCAAAGCGCAACATAGATTTCTTCCTTTGACGAGTACTCCTTCTGTACGACGGCCCTGGAAAGAATTTTATGGTAATGGGGAGGAAGATTTCTTTCCCACTCGATGTCGGACGCATTACCCTCCTTGGAGATGATATCTTTAAACCCTACGTAGATCTGTTCTCCATACTCCTTGAGAGACAAGGGCAGACCGTCACAACGAATCAGATAGTCCCGAACTAGATCTTCAAATCCTTGTTTAGGATGAGGCTTTAAAAAGGCATGCCAACAGAGAAGCTGCTTGGCATCAGACTGATCGAGTCTTCTCATTTCATAGATGGCATTGGAGGAGATACCCCACTTCGTAAGGACTCCCAACTCACGGGATGTAACAATGATCAAACTGCCAGATCCAAGGTCATCCCTTTTTGGCAGCAAAGCATGTAATTGGTCTTCATGACTGACGTCATCCAAGACGAGGAGTACAGATAGAGATCTCAGGCGACTTGCCAAAAATACTTTGCCTTCTTCTATGTTGTCAAAATTTAAGTCTTGGTTTTTAACACCAATGTTCATCAGAAGCTTTTTCTGCTTGTCATGGAGGGCACTTTTGCTTGCTGCATCCCGCACATCAAAAATAAAACTGATCTTTTGAAACGAGGAGTATTTCTGGTTGTATATCTCCTTTGCTAGAGTAGTTTTACCTACTCCCTCCACTCCCACGATCCCCACAATTTGTACGTTGCTCTCACTCTGGGCAGATTGAAGGCTACATCTTTCCAGCTCTTGTACCATGCAATCTAATCCCACGGGATGTTTGGCCACCTCAAGCGGTAGTTTCTTCATCGCCCTGAATACTTCATTTTCAACCTCCTTTAAAACCTTCCCCTCATCACTAAACAGAGTTCAGTATAGAGTAAGGAGAAAAAACAATGTCAAACATAACTCACTAATTAAAAAATAGTTGGTATGCATGAATGCAAAAACAGGAGTCAGAGAGTAATGATACTCACTAATTATTCTTAACCACGTGGCCAGAATGAATAGAAACGTCCTCCAGTGCCTTTTTCCATTCTTCGAGCTTCCCTGTGGTGTATCTACGTTTCTTTTCATATTGAGAAAATGCAGAAGCATAGTTTCCTTTTCCTTGAGCGACCCAGCGCAGATCAGAAGGATCGACATGATAGAAGACCGGAATGATTTTGATACCAGTTTTGAGCATAAACGCTAGCTCTGCCAGGCACCATGGAGATCCTGCATAGTTTTCCGAAAATATCGCAATGTGAACAGAAACGCTACGCATCGCCTCTTGTATTCGTGTGGGGATTACATCGCCGACTTTAATGGCATCCTTATCAAGGAACACTCGCAGTCCGGTGCGACGAAGTGTATCGCAGATGTTGTCGGTGAAGGTGTATTTGGCATCTTGTCCACAATGGTTAAGGAAGACATCCCATGGCTGTTTGGAGGAAGATGCAGATGGATATGGCGGGGAAACTCCTTCAAAAGCGTTTCCAAACTCGGTAGATGAGGAGGAAGAAGCAGAAGTGGATGCCATGGAATTCAATTTACAGATAGAAAGCAAACGGAGGCGGGCTTGGGATTGGAGCGTTACGATGTATGAAATAACTTCTTATAACGATTTGATCACATTGAATAGGTAGATTACCAGTCTTCTCTGCCTTGGAAATGCATCTACACCGCTCATACAACGTCACACCCGAGCACCTTCCCGGTTTCTTAGTAGAATTCACGATTGTCTCAGGGCGGCTCTCCTTAAATGCCATCTTCTTCCACTACGTTTACTTTTTGTCTATTCCAACTTATTACGTCAACTTCGTCTAACGATGTAATCTATCTGGACCGTCCAATTTCCAATGGAGCGCGTGGGTTATTTTGAAAGTGATTATACGCTTCCGAACAGAATGCGTGGGTTATTTTCAACGATACAAAGATCACAATTAAGCAAGTTAGGTATTTTCACTATTTTCTAGTCAACACTGGCCACCTACGAAAAGGACAAAAATAAATTCGATTTTAATTTTGATACAACTAGCCCAATAGTTTCCACTTTAACATATTAAATAATAAAAAATGGACAGAGAAGTTTCTAGAAGGTAGAAAAACAAATAAAAAAATGTTTTAACAAGTTAGAATTTACCTACATGGGATTTCCATTGTGGTGGTTTCAATATTTATGGATTGTGGATTTACTAAATATTGTCTAAGATTATATAGATATATGATATTTTTGGTAGTTTATTATAGTGAATTAAGGGAGAGGGTCTGATGGTGGAGCGGGTTCTTATCGTGGGGATAGGAGTTGACAGCCACCCCACAAAAATTTAATAAAATTCTCCCCTTTTTTTTCTTTTCTAAATGTCTTTGTCATATGCAAAGATAAGTACATGTTAAATCAACTATGTGTCCAATCAAAGATATAGTAATTATTTTTGCAGCTTTTCAAATTTAGGTGAATGAGAATAGATATTTTTATTTGCATTATATATCCACTAATACAAAATAGTGATATGACATGTACAAAACCCATTTACTATTCATCCATCATAGCTATGAAAAATGACCAACTTGTAGATACAATTCACCAAATTACAAATACAAATGTTCCACTTTTCACCCTTGGTTAACAAACTTCTTGTTCCACCATGTCCACCTATACCCCTCTTTCTATAAATTTATCCTGCAATAATTCAAAACCAATTCTTAGACTCACCATGCAATACAATTTTACAAAATAAGGGGGTGGCTTTAGAATAGTGGTTTACAAATTATATGAGGAAGGAAATTTCATTTTTTTCCTTTTCCCCAAACTCAAGGGTTCGGTCGAACCCAATGGTTCGACCGAATGTCATTATGTATTCAATTGAACCCACAAACCCTAAATAAAAATAATCATATTTAAATGGGTTCGACCGAACCCCCTTAAATATGACAAAAAAAAAAACATTTTCATTTCGACTATCATTTTCACTTTCTAAATTTACCAGTTGCTTTCCCTGCGTGCGGCAAACCAAGACCATGACAGCGAGCAAACTGACTTCTTCTTTCCGGCGAACGCAGCCTCAACTTCGTCTCTCCAAACTTCATCAACCCGACTTGCATATCGAGCACTAGGTATTTGAAATTCAATTTTTTTAGAGTTCAAAATGCATTTTTTTTTCAAATTTGTTGAATTTAAATTGGATTTGTTTGGAAGTTTTTAAAGCGTTTTCAAATTTGTTGAATTCAAATTGGATTTGCTTCCCCATTTTGCATACATTTTTATGTCCTATGTGTAAATGAAATATGCCTTCCCATTTCAGCAATCAAAGCTATGGATAGCCTGCTCCTAAATGGAAAGACCAAGTGAAACATATATAAGAACTTAATAGCATATGGAAACAAACAATATAAAGTTATGAAGTTCAAATAGAACCACAAATTGTATCATTTGTAACATTAAAAATGTCCATCTCTACACATTTTTGGTGGTAGGTAGGTATTGCACAATAAGATAGAGGATGTAAACTGATTAAGACTTGGATAGTATTTTAAAAGGAATTTGAGGTGTGGAAACACTTCCCATATTAACCTATCAAGAGATAAATATGCAAAATAGATTTAATTTTAGTTACAAGAAAAATGTATAAATTATAAATTTATAACATAATTATGTACATGGGAAAATCCTCTTGGAAGAAAAATCCCACAACCAAAAACATGAACCAATTATATTATTTGATAATAATATCATTTACAATAAAATATTCATGTGCATACCCTTATAGTAGTATCATCAACATGTGATTCATATGGAGTAATTTCTAGTAGCATGATGATACCTATAAAATCATTATGCTTTCTCCATCTCAAGCACCCATAAATAGGAAAAATTTAAACCATAAACCAAGTGTGGTTTACCAAAGCCATGAGCCAAAATAATGACCTAAAAATGGCACCAAATTTGGCACAAATTCCAACACCATATTCCTTGACTTGGTTTATAGGATGTATTTAGCAAATGCTTTACATCTTGTCAAAAAAATTCAAATCCTCCTCCTCATAACCGACACTCCATTTTTGACATATTCAAACCCATTATTTAAGATGATCTTGATGATTTTCATAATTCTAATCAATATTCTAGTGTAACCCCCCTTTTTTATTCTCTTATGTGTCATATAACATTTCATAAGTAATTCCCATCTTACAATTTCATACAATGCTCTTACAACTTCTTAAATATATAAAAGGGACAACCCTAGTTCAATTAGGATTATTTAATTATTATCACCTACATCCATTCATTACATGTTATTAGTTTTTAGTTGCACACATTATTAGGAAATATGCATTGTCTAAGCAATTGGGGTATATTGCATGTTTGAGAGTGTTTTCCTTGATCTTTTATCTAGTTAAATTAATATCCTTTAAAATCTTGTTTTATGGAGTTTTCATCTTAACTCTAATATGGCTAGCAAATAAAATGACGATTGAATCATTTTTTGATATAATTTAGCTAATGACAACCATATAAAGAGCCACATTAAAGAAGATGAAAAATAATGATCAAGACTATGATTTAGATACATATGTTGCTAAACAAGATATTTTCCTAAATTGATAATTACGTATTGATGCACCTCTCCACCCTAAATATCCTCACTCATTGGCTAGTAATTTATATAATGTATTAGGTGGCTATCCTTAGGGAATTAATACTATTCATAATATTACCACTCTAATGGATTTTAATAATGTTGTACCCTCTATGCATCCATCTACCCTTCATCCTCTTATAATGATTCCTCCTATCATACTATAGTTACCACTTCCATGGGATCCACCACCCATGTCCTACCGCCTTTCTCTCCACTAGTATTTTTCTTATCTCCCATCCTTTTATATATGTTCACACCATTGTTACTACTAGCACTATCCTATACAAATATGTTCTTCATACCATTCCTCCTTATCCTATGAAAATCTAACCTTATAGTGTAACTTCTCCTTCCATTACCATGTCATTACCTTTCTAGACCTTCCCCTCTTTATACATTCTCCTTTTTATCCTACACTACTCCTACCACTAATATATCCCTATACCTTGGATATACTATTGAAGAAATTTAACTGACTTTCAATATCGCAAAAATTAGACCCATATTTTTAAACGTAAAATGTGTATAATAAAGCACAATCCATGCTTCCTAATTCAACTTCACTAATATCTATCGAATTAACTTAGGTTCATTACAATAAGATAATCATATAGCCATAATTAGTTGTCAAGATAATGGTAAAGTTTTCAATAGCCATATTTATCCTTCCACATGCCACCATTAGACATACACATAAGATTCATGAACATCCATACCTATGAGCATCCAAATACAAGAAATATAACTATATATATCATGCACATCATCAACATACACATAAAATATCACACCCATCATCAACACAACTAATAGTTCCCATATCATATTATCTATGTTCTCATACAAATGTGTCTTCAAATACATCAAAGCACTCATGAGTAAATCCACTCTGTAGAGCATACACACAACTAAAAAGGTGCCCCTAAGGTATTTGTCTCCTATATCTATCCTCTTAGCCTATCCTTCTCTATGGATATGTTCCACTCATATCTACCACCCTGAGGTGATCCATGTCTCAATCCTTGTCAAGGTCACTCCTCCTCTCTACCTATATCCTTTCTCAATGAGCTAGATCTATCACTGCTACTCCCCAAAACACCTACATTTAAATATTAAAAAAATGTTTAATAAATCATACAACATTGATTAAAACTAACTAAACAATGAAAGCATTTAATATTATAACACCTTATGAATTATATTGAATGTCCCCACCTTGAAATTTATAGCCATCGATGTCAATCACTTATTCATACTATAGCTTTGTTCTCCAAAACACCTACATTTATATAAAAGTGAATTTTTAAGAAAAATAATATTTAACCTACTTTTAACTCAACAATAATGGATGTATTTCTATCATAAACTCTTCGTACTCATAACAAATCATGGCCTAGGTAGAGTATAAAAAATGTTGTTTCCAACCTCATATGTAAATCTAGAGTTAGAGTGCCAAAATTGTTGAATTTCATCCTTTGTGCTATTAATTAGCTTCTTATCGACTCATGGAAGCCTACTGCTAAAAGCCCAAGTATGATTTTCAATAGGACTTTCTAATCATGATCTTATTGATAGTACTTTTGATAATGTTTTACGATTTAGGCTTAATTCAAGACAAGTTTACCTTAATAATTGAGCCTTTTTAATTTTTTAATTTCTTACTAATGATGTTATTACTCTATGAGCAACTCTTTTATCTTTTTCCTTACTATTATTTACAATAGAATTGAATGCATTAAAAAAAACTTTAACAACAATATTATTTCGATCAAACTTTTTGTTTACATGAATCTTTGAAATTTATTTAGTAAAGGTCTCATTTTGTACATCTTTAGTAATTGTATAAAAATTTGGAATTTTTTGGTTAATGTCTTATTGGAAAACCATTCATTGAAAATTTTTGAAGCCCACAACCGAATGGTTTGTGATGACCTCTTGCCTTCAAGAATTTCTATTATGCTCATCAATTTCAAACCATTTTGGGGTTCTTGAATGTTTTTAAATTTTAACAAACTCATTACAAAAAGATGGATTTTGAATTTCTTTTTCTTCTTCACAAAGGTTCTCTCTTCTTATGTAATTTGGAGACACATTGAGTTTCATTGGTTCATGTGAGCTATCAATTTAATCATTGTTATCAACAAGTCGATTATTGAGTGCAATTTCAATGTCATAGGGTTCATATCCACATTAGTCAAGAAATTGTTGATGTATTTCTTCTTCTTCTTCTTCTATGATGCTACTCTTATCAATAGGTGTTCCATCAAATTTTACAATATTTTCACATTCATGTTCAACATTTTTATTTTCAATATTATTGTCACTTTCATTTTTTAAACATTTCATTATATTGAACATTAAAATATCCAATTTAAATGTCATTTAAGGGTAAATAAGGACCTTCATCTTCTTTCAATATATATTTATAACAAGTATATATATTTAAGGGTAAATATATATTTTTAACATATATAATATGTATGGTTGGATTAGTGAGATATTTATAACAAGTATGCAATGAAGTCAAACTTTATTAGATTTGATTCTTAATAAATTAGTTTTAACGATTCAATTTATAGCTTTATGCAATCTATAAGTTTAAATAGTTTGATGGTATCTAAACTTTATACATATAAAAATATGATAAATGTCTGATTATTTTGCTTTCCAATCTATAATTTTTTGATGTTCTTGGCTATATAATTGAAGTTCATTTATGTTAACAACTATTAGATTAAATATTTTTATCCCCAATTATTTTCAAATAATTTTATACTAATCTTTGTATTCTTATTCTTTCTTTCATCGTTTCATTTAAAATTTGAACCATTTAAGAATGCTATGTTATAGATTATAGTTGTCTTCCAATTCTTTTTAAATTGTTAATGGTATGAAAATATTATTGATGAGTAGATGAATTATTACAAGTTCTATTTTAGATTTGTATTCCCTTTATCTAGATATATTATTTACCAAAGTCTCATTGCTCTTTTAGGTGTACTATATATATATATAACATGGAAAATGCAGATCATGTTCCACCTGTGCCAGATTCTTTGTTTGCAAATACTAGTAATGAGATTAAAAAATTGAGAGATTCATTAGCACAGGGTGCAAACCTGGGGATATATAGTGAACATGCATGTTAATATTGCATAGTCTAGAAAAACTAAAAGATGAACTTGAGAGGACTAGTGCATATTCCCCAGATAGAGTGACTGCTATTCTTTCCCGCATGCGGGAAGAAGTACATGGTGATGTTCCCCTTAAACAAATACATGATAGTGTCACCAAAGAAATGATAAAAGCCACTTGTTTTCCATTTTATCAAAATGTGTGTAAGGTTAGGGGATACCAGGTCACTAGATGTGTCGATCATGCTATGGCCTCATTGATCTACCCATGATTTCTTGCAGCACATGGTCTATACCCAAAAAATGACCAGATTCCATTATATTTTGTTCAACAGTTGTATGCTGAGATCCATTTGGGCCTCAAAGTTAACTACCTGGACATTACACTATATGTTGGTCAGGGGCGTGGTAGGATTGCTGATAGGCCCACCTATCATTGAGCAGATAGACCACCCCTAGTGTTTAGGGTATTGGTTGGTGATAGGTCTCCTGCTCTCACCCCAACTCTAGCTCCCATAACAGATGAGGTTGTCGTTGCTTCCCAAAAGGAAGCAATTGACACTGTAGGTGACATTGCGGCTGCCACCACTAGGATAACTGATGATCATGTAGGTCAATATTTGATGTCCAGACATTCCCGATCCACACCATTTTTAGCACAATGGACCACCATGGATCCTTTTACAGTGGTCGACATCCCTACTCCTACACAACTTGATGCACTTACAGGAGATATGCCACACATGACTCTGCATTGTTTGGCTAAGGACCTGTTGGAGGCATATGCCCACATTGCATCAGACAATGGGATGGGTATAGAGCATGTTAGAGAGCATTTGAGATGCAGAGGTCATTCAGTTCCAGGATCCCATCACTCTCAGCTGAGCACTAGTGCGCATCAGGATCCACCTACAATTCATACGACAACTGTACAGACTATGGGTTTTACTGATATGTTTATTGGTTCTGGTTCATCATCACCGATGCCATCTCACCTTCATAGTCCTCTACATTCATCATTTATGGCATGAGATGGGATAGATCAGATGGATGCAAATGTTGATTCGTCGCTTGATCGTTTGGTGGATATGGTGGAGGTGACTATTTCAGAGAACTTAGGTCATTCGATATCAGATGATGTGCATGTATGTGTGCATGTGCATGTTTCAATTCTTTTTTCATTATTTTTTAATTTTTTTTTAACTAGATATTCATGTAAGTTGATATATATGTGTATATATATTGTTATAGGTGGACATACCTCATATCACTCCTAGCCTTGGTCCAGATCATGTGCATGATCGATGTGACTCTGTGGATGAATTTGCTGTCAGTGGACATGTGAGTTTTACATTTTTATATAATCACACGTGTATATGTACATGCAATATATATTTATGTACGCATAAATCTAGTTTGATATTTAAAAATACAAGTTCATTTAAAAACAACTTTCATAAAATTTATTTAATATAAATTATATGTATTTAACACATCTTGTACACAATTTTATTTGCAGGGCTCAGCACATCCATCAGAGGACTATTCTCATTCAGATGGCCATTCGTCTAGGAGTAGACATTCATATTAGGCCATGCACTCTAGATTTATGATCTTGACCACATGTATTTGATTATATGATGATCTTTAATAGTATTTGATATTTGATGATCTCTAACTTACATTTTCTTATATGATATACATACATTTGCTTATTTGTTGATCTTTGGTATTCAAATTTGATGATCTTTAATTTACATTTTGATTTTATGATGGCATATTTCTTATGATATATACATACATTTTCCTCTTTGCTTATAATATGTGTTATGTTTATATGTATTGAATCCCTTTACATGTATCGTACATGTGTTTGCTTATGGTTTTAGTATGTTTACATAATATATGTATGCATTTGCTTTAAATATTCAATATACATACATGTTTTCTTATTTTATGATCTCTTACAACTTACATTTCCTTATATTCAATATACATTTGATCTCTAGTAGAATTTTTGAAATCAATCCCACTTTATAATTAAGTTCATTCATGTTGATCGATAAATATTTAAAAAAAAAATGACTTAAGCAACATGATTATTGAGTTGAGAACAGATATAATATTTTGACCAAGTAACTTGCAAGGAATTCAATTCAAATATAATTTTAAAGAAAATTCAATTCAAATTATGCTCGAGGCTATTATCGTTTTGACAAGTAACTTGAAAATTCAATTCAAATATAATTAAGAAAAATTAATTCAAATTATACCTCTATTATACATTTTCGACAACTAACTTGAAATTCAATTCAAATATAATTAAGAAAATTCAATTCAAATTATACCTCTAATATACATTTTTGACACTTTAACAAAATTCTAAAATTATTAGATATGTTGTGCATACCTATGAATTAAATATGTTCAACAAACTCCACAATGAAATAAATTGTTTTTACACTACTTGATTCATTTAAACTAGGATCTAGTTATTCCATGTACACTTGAATAATTTTGATTCACTTGGAGCACAAATTTTGGAGAAGTTTTTGCACATTTATCAAGGAGGCAAATATTGGAGCTCGACAAATTTTTCATTTTTTATCAATCAAGGCAAAATTTGGAGGATAATTTAACTAAGTTGGTAGAGGACTTGTTTAGAGAGTCATCTTTAGGTTGAAGAAAGAAAATGGGACAACAAAGAAAAAAAAAAATGTGTCTCAACGAAAATTGTCAAAAGAAGAACATAAGAGGCATGAACAAAACTTGGAAAATTATCATAGAAAGAAACAAGGTACATGCTTGTTTCTTCTCTCTCACTCTCAAGTGTGTGTTTAGGAATTTTACTTTGAAGGTTTCTAACCATCATTGCACTTGAATGACTATAAATAATTTTAAATGTCCTCAAGTCATCTTGTTCATGGAAGTTTCAATGTTTATATGATTCTTCACTCCAATTCCCTTAAATAGTGTGGCCTGTTTCAGCTCTTTGTGGTACTGTGTTGTTTTGTGTCTTTGGTCTTTCTTTTCATCACTTGATGTTCTCAAATTATTTTTTATGTTTATGCTCTAGGTATTCCTCAAGCTGGAGTCTAGCCAAATCTAGATATTGGATCAAATGAATCCATTGAAGAACACATGGAACTTGAAGTTAGGGAGGAAACCCAATTTCAAACAATGCTTGTTGGAGAGGGGTCAAGATCACTTCCTTCTAATGGTATGGATGAGCATATAAAACTAGCACAAAATTCTCTCACTTATAGCATCATGTTTTATCAGTTTGTTTGCTTACATACATAAACTTCACTTACATAACATCATCTCTCAATTTTTTTTGCAAAATATCCTTTGACACATGTGTAGGAAGGGCTCAGCTTAAGCGAAGTTTTTCATGCTCAAGTCGAGAGCCAAATCTAGACATTGGATCAAATGAATCACTCAAAATGCATGGTCCTTGTGAAGATAGGGAGGAGGCACAAGTTCAAACAATGCATGTTGGAGAGGGAGTCGGGATCACTTCCTCCCTACTAGTATGGATGAGCATATAAACAGAGAAGGTGGAAACAAATTTCTCATAGAAATTTAGATCATTACCGAAATGGATATGGAAGCTGAAATATTGTACCAAACCCGATATAATAAAGAAAGAGGTCAATGACTAAATGCATGAATGATCAATCATCATTTCAAATGTCTGATACATGAAAAAACCCAATTGTTATCATGTTTACTTCTTCGTGATGAGCTCAAAGAGTCATTACAATTGTTGGGTGTTCATTCAGCATCAAATAAGAAGAAACACATGGGATTACAAAAGGATATTGTTAAAAATGTTAAAAAGGGTTTAGATTCCATTGGGAAAGGATCTCAATCAATGGATAAGGCCACTACAAGAAGGGTGATGTTGACATCTATTGTACATAAAGATATAGCAAGAAAAAGAAAAATGTCTGCACTTTCAACTGAAATTGGTTATAGTAGAACCACATTGATAAAATATGAGAAAAAGAGAAAGTTTTTGGATGAGAGTTTAGAAGGCAATTGGGCAATTATGTGTAGAGCTCTCCATTCTGACAGGATTGAAGATGTTGTTAGGAACTTGGTCTCAGGTTTTTGGCATGATCAGACTCGTCCATCATCAAATACTAGAGATGTTATGAGACACAGGATTGAACCTAGTATTTATGAAAATCATATCAAACATTGGCTAGACATAACACAATTTGAGATGTGAACTTTGTAATGCATATCCTCATATAAAGATTGGGAAAACAATGTTTCAAGGTTAAAAGCCATATTATGTGAAGATAAACAAGTTTTTTGGAAACTTGTTATTATATCATATTGAATTTGATCTCTACTATTAGGTGTTTGAAGATGAGAGAAAAGCGTGGGTTTCAAAATGCACCTCCTAAATAGGCAAGTTTGTTCATAAAGTCTATATTATGTGATCATGAAAATGGACCTCAAATAAACCGCATAAAAGGAATTTGTGAGACATGTGGAAATTTGGCTAAATTTCTTTCAAGAATTGAGGATACTGACCTAACAAAGACAGTAAATTGCAAGAGGTAAGTACTATTTTAGAGAGTTTATTTGTTTCAATTTCTCATAGATCAAGTTATTTGGATTCTCTTTGATGTAATGTTTCATTGATCAAGTCCTGGTTTATTAGTTATTCATATTTTCTTGACCACGGTGCAAAGTATGTAAAGTTGCAAACAAATTTGGGAAAGAATCCACAAGTTTGAACTATGTAGAAAGGGAGGTTCCCATTGGAAGAACTATGGAAGATTTTCAAAAAGAGGTGATCACAGACCATACATACATCATTGCTTTTTTTTGCTAGAGTGGCAGAAGCACAACCAATTCCAAACATTGAGATATAATTTCCCACATGGAGCAGTTCTATTAGTAGTTGACTTTTTGCAGAAAAGTGATGCTCCCTTCATCCAAGGAGATTCAATCAGAGTATTACTTTTCAAAGCAGATCACTAATATGGTTCATGTGTGTTATCGACATGCACAATCAGAATTGGATGGTGTTGAGAGTACAGATGAAGAACGAGTCATTAAAAAAGAATATCACTTTTATATTAGTGATGATAAAGAGCATGGCACACTTTTTGTCCAACATTGCTTTACAATATTTTTTGAGAATTTGAGAAGCAGGGGTGTAAAATTTGAAAATCATTTTGTATGGTCAGATGGATGTGCGGCACAATTCAAATCTTCATGACCATTCTATGCACTTTGTAGATATCATAAAATCTACAAAATACCACATGTTTGGAGTTTTTTTTAGAGTGGGCATGGAAAGGGTGAGCATGATGGAGCAGGAGCTTGCATCAAATGATCTTTAAGAAAACATCAAATGAGTTATCCAGAAGATCACATAGACAATGCACATGATGTTGTTGAATGGTGCAAGAAACACTTACTTTGCATCAAATGTGAATTGCGACATCTTCAAGAACAATGACACATTCCACATATGGGGAGTGTTTTGGGAATGCTCGGTGTGTATAAATTACATTAAATCAAAATTTGAATTTATTTAAATTTAATATATATATATACATATTTGTTCACATAATTTTTGTTGTACATGTATCTAGGTGTGGATAGAAGATCGATGCATGGATGCAAGAGGGTAGAAAAAATAAGATATTTGCATTGTGTTAGGAGTTTAGATAGTCGCCATGGATGGATATTAGACACAAGGGATTACTCTTGTTTTTGCATTGAGTGCATTGAGGGAAACTCTAATTATGCATGCAACAATCAAGAACTTGGATCTGTTGGTAAATGGGATACAGTGCCACTAGTTGTTTCAGAAACATATGATGAAGACGAGGAAGAAAGATTTGAAGACATTCCTTTGATTTCAATTGATTATGACCATATTTCAGGATTGGTTAGAAAAGGTACACGTGTAAGTTTTCAATAATTTAAATTTTATTATATATATCTAGTTAATGATCATTAGAGACATTTCCCCAAATTTTTTGGGCACTGTGTAAATTTGGTGTCTGAGGGAGATGTTTTAAGGTCATAGCGAGCACGGAAACATC
>VDFB02303784.1:0-33026 GCA_007258455.2 Sequoia sempervirens
AATATGCCACTATCATTGCATCATAAAATATTTTTCAAACTAAAAAAGACACATCCTATCATTCAACAAGGAAAGAAAAGACAAACATATACAAATTTGTGGAAATCAATCTTATCTATTGCTACTTGTGATTTCAACTAGTAAATCTTAGGTTGCCATATGCTGAATATGATGGCAATCACATAAATGAACCTAAATAATATAATATGTAGAAAAAGGTTTTGAAACCGAGAAACATTTATGGAATCATAGGTTCATATCTCAGGTCTATTAGACTTTTTGAATGGACACTAAAAGTATTTTCTCCTCAATTGCATGCATCGGCCTTTTTTCTTAAACTAGATCAATTCCAATAATACAAACAAAGAGAACATTCCAATCCGAGAATTAAAAATATCATAATCAAGAAACACAAAGGAATCTCCAACAAGATAATCCCCAAATATTTGAATAACCCACCCCGTTTGAGTTGATATGTAAAGAATAGGATAACTACAAAAAAAACTAGAAAATATAAAGGAAAGAGTATTGGAGAATTCTTGGAAAACTCTTGTTCATGGGTTTGAGCCCTCCTTCTAGCTCCATTTTGTGGATGTTAAAATCTGCAAAATGCTCAAAACTTCAACACACATTAACATGGTTAATCATTTAAAGCAAACCAAACAAAAAAATCCCTATGAAATACTGAATCATGTTAAGTATGCAATCAGAGGAAACAAGGAAGCTAAATAAAATACACAATAACATGAACCAAACCCTATCTCATAGTGGATTGGTGCTTCTTTGATGTGGGAATAATCCCTTTCCCAATCCTTGATAAGCTCCTAGATGATATGATGAACAAGATTCAAATGCTTAAGATTGTATATCAAGTTGTGGAGTTGCGGAGGATTAATACAATAGAGGAGGCCTCTATTTATAACCAAGAAGGATGGAAGAATGAAAAACATGGAGGATGTGGGAAAAAACATGAGCCAATGATAAGATTCCACTTGTCAAGATGTGAGACGGTGAAGATTGTGCACATTTTGATCAATGTACCAAAGAGGGGGAGATTTGAAATTCAAAAGATGGATTGTTGGATGGAGAAGAAAGAGTCTTAAATGCCAAGTGGGAGACATGTAAGAGAAATATTAAGAGGAGTTAATGCTATGTTGGAGGACAAGACATTAGGGAGGGAGAATTCAAATTTGGAGAATATTCCCTCTTGATGCCTTTTTGAATGAAAAGGAGGAATTAATAAATCAATTAAATTGATTTATTTGCACAAGTTGCAAAATCTAGAGGATTGGAGTGATTAGGATTAGGATTAATCATGGTTTGATTAATTAAGATGAATATTAGCTAATTTAGACTTTTGACTTAAATTTTAGGATTAAAATAAATCAAAATGAGAAGAAAATGAGTTTAGATTTAATTAAATAAAGATTTGATTTATTTAATCAAAGAGGATGATGTTAGTGATTTAATTAAATAAATTTGATTTATTTAATCAAATGAATAACTTTAGAGGTTAATTAAATAAGATTGATTTATTTAATTAAAAGATGAACCTTAAAGATTTAATTAAATACGAGGAACATTAGATGCATGATGTCAATTTTGCATGTCTACAAAATGTTATGTAATTTGTGTTAGAATCTTAAAAGATGAATAACCCAAAAAACTAGTGCAAATAAATAAATATAAAACTATGAAAGCAAATGACACAATATCAAAATAGCAACACATATTTAGTCTCCATGAGAGTTCAATGCAAATGCTCCAGAAGCAAAATAGCATTATGAGGATGCAAAAGAAAAGACATATTCAACTTGAGAATTGAGATTACAAAGGAAATTCCTTGGTTATATAGGCCAAGGGGAGAGATACATGCAAGCAGATTATGACAAGTGTTGGAATCCTATGAGGTGTGACAACTCATGTCATTAGAGGCTCAACCACCTTATCCTATATGTAAAGTTAAGCTAGCACGTGAAGAGGACTTTAGTGGAGAACTAGTTAAGAATGAACTAGTTAGATAAAGTGCCCCTTTCACACTAACAAGGTGAATATAAATAGACTAATACTCACATAATATAGCCTAATCAAGCTTAATTAAAGTGTAGAAAAAACATAGGAATATAGGAAAATAAATAACCAAACTAGGAAAATAAAAACCTACACTAACACCCCCCTTAAGCACAACTTAGGAGGAGGTAAAAGAACATGGGTCCCAACAAATGAGGCCATGTTAGGTACCCATGTACAAATGCAATGCAGAAAAATCTCCCACAACTAGAGAAAAGGAGAAAACCCAGTGGGACAAAACTCCTCCCCAAAAGAGAGATGAAAAGAAGAAAAGAAGGACTAAGTAGCCCCCCCATGGATGACAACAACCACACCCCAATAAAAGCTCACAAATAAAGGAACTTTCTCTCAGTGAAGGGTTTGGTAAAGATGTCTGCAATCTAATCTAATGTCGAATAGTACTTAAGATCAATGATATCTCTATGAATCATCTCTTGGATGTAGTGTATGTGGATCTCGATGTGCTTGGTTTGCTGATGATGGACCAGATTGTGAGAGATCTGAATCACACTCTGGTTGTCACAATAGATGACTGTGGGCTTCTGAAAGGGAATTCCAAAACTTAGTGAGAATGTTCTAAAGCCATATGGCCTTAGTAGTATCATTAATTGCTCCTCGATACTCAACCTTTGTAGATGAAAGAGCAATAGAAGACTGCTTCTTTCTCGACCAACAAACTGGACCAGAACCAAGGGACAAGCAATACCCTAAAGTAGACTTGTGATCTTGAGAATCACTTGCCCAATCTAAACCTATGTGTCCCACCAAGGAAAAATCCACACCCACTGTATAATGAATCCCATAATTATGAGTACCCTTGATGTAGTGAAGAATCCACTTAGTTGCTTTCCAATGCAGTTGTGCTATAGAAAAAAGGACCCTTTGCTTGACATGAGATTAATTGGACTTAATGAGGCCTTGATTTACATGTTTTGAGGCATTTTATGGACCCAAACTAAGTCTTGGACCTTTGCAAATTAAATCAAATTCTTTTATTGACATTTTGTGAAAGTGTTGTGAAGTCTTATAAAAAATTTCCACACTTTTTTATACTCTTTTTATTATAATTTATTTAAATATTCCTTTTTACACATCATTAAGTCCTATTTTGAAGTGTTGTAAAGTCTTGTAATAAGATTTCACACTTTTCTAGGCACAACTTCACTATTTCTCCCTTTCTCATGACTTATTTGACCCCTTTATGCCCTCATATCCTTTAATTAAGTGTATTTTTGAATATTATCCCGACAAACAACATTAAATAAAACACATTTCTTGACACTTGTTTTTAGGTCCTAGGTGGGACCCATTCACCATGGGTGGTGAACGAGTCCCCCTTGGCCACAAATTCAAAAAAATTAAAATTTCCTTTCAAGTTTTTATTCAAAAATATTTGATGTCATCCTGTGATGAGGTATGACGGATAAACTAAGGCACAAGAGTGTATAAATAAGTATTTTTCTTCTCATTTTTCATTCTACACTCATACCCTATCTCTCACACATCAATTCCTCATTTTATCATCCATCAATCTTCCATTTCAAGTTAAGCAAGTTAGGGCTTTCACATTGCAAGTCATTAATTTAGCTTCCTAAGACATTCAAAGGTATATTTTACATGTTTTGTTGCAGAATTTCAAGATATATCATCATGGCAAGGAAATCTATTCCTCTATTACATGCTTCATTACATTATTTCTATATTTTAGTTTAATTACCTAAAAGGGGTTTGACCAAGGCAAACCCCCAGGCCTTAACAATTAGAATTTCTTCTCTTCTTCTTGTTTGTTTGCATATTTCAGTCCTTTGGAAGCCTGGAAATCATTGAAGGTCAAGTTGAAGTTGTTAAAGTCACTCTTCATCGTTCAAATTCAAAATATCAACAAAGTCATTTCATATCGAATCATGAGTTTTAGAGATGACATGTAGCAGGAACCAAAGACACAAATCTAGCCCACAAAATCAGTTTTAGAATTTTGTGGATTCCTATAGGTGGAATGATTCATAATGCATGGAAGGTATTCCCATGTGGAGCCTAAAAAGTGGAGGTTTATCAAAGTTCAACACACAGTGGTCGAAACCTGTTTCCAAGATTTTCATTAAAACAAATTTGATTCACCATATGTGTGAAGCAATCCCTAGTAGCCATTAATAATGACTTCTAGAACGATCTGGAACTTTCTATGTATCTTCCTCAGGATGCACTCTATTTAGTTTCCTAGTTCCATATTTACAATCAACACTATGTTTTTCAGCATCTTCTACATTAGATTAGTTTGCATTTTATGGGTCAAACACATCCACACTTTGTCATTTCCATCCACATCACACTAATCTTTAGATGAACATAAGCATTTTAACCCCTAATTCCTTCCCTTTTAGGTTAAATATCTAGAAGGGTAGTGTCAATAGGGTTCAAAATCCATCGTTTCATTTGGTGAACTTTCTTTTAGAATACTTTCTTGTTTGATTTGGAGTCCTTCATCATCATAGATCTAGTTTGCATTGACCTTGCATCAGGGTTTGCATGATTCATTTGCATACTAGGTTTTAAATTTTTCATTCATAAAACAAGCATTTAGGTTGCATTTTTAGCATCTAAATTCATTTATATTTTCTGAAATTATACATTTTTCAATTAGGTTTGCATCATAGCACTCAAAAACCATCAAAATCAGTCAAGTTTTTTTGAAAATTTTGAAAAAAGTCCATATTGGGACTCATTCGCCACCCTGGGCGAATCAATCCCTTCTGACCCCTGAAACAACATTTTAGAGAACTCAAAAATTTGTTTTTAGGCTTCTTTTTGGTGCCTTAACTTGTATATATTAGTTAGTTGCATTTTTGTAGCATGCATTTCATCAAATCTAGCCTTCATTAGCTCATTTCATGCATGGTTTCCATTTCAATTTTGCATTCTCATCTTGTTGCATATCATAATTAGTTAATTGTCATATTTGAAATCTGAAACATTATTCTTGATTTGCATCTTTGATTTTGCATTTGTAGATTAATTATTCCATCATGTTTTCATTACAAAATTCTATAGTTCTCATCTTGCATATTCTATTTTTAGATATTATTGCATGTTGTAAGAAAATTTTGTTAAAGGCATATAAATGTGAGGTCCTTTCCCCTCTCTTTTTGTTCATCATAGATCCCTCTCCTAGTTCTCCTTTGGTGGATGAGGTTGGTTTAGCGAAATAAACCTTGGATACTCATAACACTTACATTTTTTCTCCTATTATCTCTCACACTTGTGAAGAAGATATTTTAGTGCTAGAAGAACCAATTGAAGAGAGTTGTGACAATCTGAGTTGTTTCTCTCCTCTTACCTCTCCTATTAGACATAAAATTACTAAAGAAGAGGATGTCATGCTAAATAATCATGACGATCACACAACACAACATGACAATGAGACCATAGATTCATCTCCCAATTCCTCCCCTATTTGTGAGTAATCATGGCAATCACATTATTTGTGAGGAGGATATGTTGACATTAGATGCTCAAATCTTTAAGACCTATGACAATCCTCTTTATTTTTATTCCCCTATTTTGGAAGAAATTATTGGAAAATGGGAGGTAATCAAAGATAATCATGAGAAGCTTCTTGCTCCCTTTCCGAATGTTTCCCCCATCCAAGAGCACATAATTATACACAAGGATTCAATCATTGAAAAACAAGAATGTGATGTTTTTTCTTCTCTTGATGCCTCTCCCACTTGTGATGAAGCTATTTTTCATACTTCAACCTTAGATGAACGTATTACAAGCTCTTCTAGTAGGGTGGATAATATGGCACAAGAGAATGAGACATTACCAACACCAAATGATTGCATAAAGTTTTCCCTTAATCTCCCCATTATCAATAATCAAACACATTCAACCATTAATAACTCCCTTGGTGTGATGAAGTTATTTTGGATGAACCAAACCTTAATTTTCACAAACATGCGGTTTGTTGTTTTGCTAAAAGCTCTCCTTCTAGGGATAATATCATGGTGCTAGAAAATGAAAACAATCATATAGTATCTTCCTTTCATCAACAAATGGTTCTTGATTGTCCCTCCTTAGAGCTCCATAAAACCAAGACCACTGAGGCTATGAATGCACAAGTGTCCTTTAGAACCCCCTCAATCAATGGACCTCATACATATCCCGTGGGACATCCTAACAACCCTCTAATTCACTATCCACCTTCACAAAAACAACAAACTTAACATAAACCTCAACTTATTCTTTACCCACCTTCACATAAACTTCACCCCTCCAACCAACCCCGATACACCCTCTACCTCCCTAAAACCAATGTGTTGTAACAATCTAGTAATGATATTGTTGCTCATACATATAACACCCGAAACAACCCGCAACCACAGCAACCAATCCTACCCTCCTTACCTTTACCCAATCAGCCTAGTGCCCCTCGCTTCGTCACACACACAAAGGAGTATGATCTTGTTGAACAATTAAAGAATACTCCTACAAAGATTTCCCTTTGGGATTTACTTCAGAACTCACCAAATTACCACAACATTCTTTAAACAACCTTAAAATAAATTGAAGCTCCTCATGGTACAACTCTGAATGATGTGGTAGCTCTAATTCACAAATCAAATCAAACTAATCTTGACATTACTTTCCATCAAAATGAGCTCCCTCCTTTAGAGTTGCGAAAAAAAAATGAAGCTTTCATGATCATTGCTTGATACAATAGGACATGGATAAAGAGAACTCTTATTGATAATGCTTCTACCCTTAATGTGTGTAGTGTGAGTCTCCTTGATCGATTAGATGTTGATAGGTCACAAATAAAATCTGATTCCATATATATTCAAGGATTTGATAATACAACAAAGCAAATGCTGGGTGTAATTACTTTTCCTATTACGATTGGGGCGGTTTCTTTGCAAAATCCTATTCATGTCATGCCTTATGATCTTTCGTACAATATTCTTTTAGGCGGACCATGGATTCATGAGATGAATGCAGTTCCTTCAACTCTTCATCGTATAATGAAATATGTCTATAAGAATAACATTTATCAAGTTGAAGAAAATCCCGAGCCTGAAAGTTGCTTGCACCTTGAAAAAGGAACTACAAGTCCTCTGAAAACATTGATTCCCACATCCAATGTAGAAATTGAACACAACGATGAGCAATGGTTGTCTAAATTATTTGGTGATGATTAGGGATCCTTAGAATTCACACCTTCACTGATAGGCAAATAACTATTCACACAAAGGAAAGATGAGAAACAAGAACAAACCATCATGACAACACAATAATCAAAAAACCTTTCAAAAGCATCCACCTCAACCACTTTAGACAATGTCACAAATTCCACGACAACCCTTGATGAACAAAATAACGAACAACCACCTGATTCCAAAGTAATGAAACAACTTTATGGAAAAGGGTATGACCTCATGAAACAACTTGGATATAGTGGAAAAGGCTATGGTGCTCGAGAACAAGGTACCCGCAACCCTATAGAGCCAAACACACATCAAACAACTCATGGTCTTGGTTATTCTCCTTTGACCACAATCACCAAACCTTCACTCAACATCTATATTGTCACACAAGACTCTTCCAAGTTTCCTCTCTATCCATATAAATAACATTAGTTGCTGCTCCTTTCCATGCCATAGTTGTAGGATCATAGCTTACTCACTATTGCATGTTTTGCATCCATTGCAAGGGGCAGCATATCATCATCCATTCTAGGCTCACCCTTGTCCTGCATAAGTGGGTGCTAAGGGTTAGAAAGCCTTATCCCTGTATGTCACTTGTTGTTGTCTCTTTTGGCTAACCATTAACCTTTCATGAACGTATCAAGAGCAAGCTTGGGATGTGGATGACATGTCTTAAGATTGACTCGCATGTGACATACTCCCTTTTCTTTATGATGCAGCTTATCAAAAACATATGACTTGGCATAGGGCTTTCTAAATAAGCTCTCATGGCTTTGTCTTTCACTTATACTTTAAAGAAATTTCTCATAGCATGATGTGTCACAATTCCTTTAAAGTGGGGGGCATACATTACCATAATTCACTTGCATTCTTGGTTCCTAGTGTAGCCTTATCATTTATATAATGTGTTTTGTCACTTTATGGATGACATTGAGTGTAGTGTCCTTCATAAGTGCAATCTATCTTAGCATATTACATTCCTCTTGGTGGCCTGATGTGACGTACAACATCCCCTAAGTTGTGAATCTTCTATTCTTTGATTGGTCCTCTCTTGGAGACATTACGCACAATGTTCCCTAAGTGATTGACCTTGTATGAACTTAACAAGAATCCTTTGAACATCTCTTGCATTACATTTTTGCATATTACATTTTGCACTTTTTTTCCACCTTGCATAACGCAACTTGCATGCCTATGGTACGCTTCTTTTTTTATGAACATTCTTTTGCTTTGTGGCACCTTGTTAAAGTTATCAGGAGGTATAACTTTAATATGGTTTAGCGGGAAGCCCACCTAGTGGCATGACTTTTCCCCATAGCCACCTTTGTGTTTGTGAGTGCATACCAACTAGCGTATGTTTCTCACCTTTTTGTATTTCTCACCCCATGGATGACCTAAAGTTTTGTGGCCCCAGAGTGAGTATGTTGTGGCCTTCTCACCCTACAAATGACCTAAAGTTTTGTGGCCCCAGAGTGAGTACATCTTTTCCACCCCATCTCTCTTTCCATCTTGTCTTTGTGTGATTTTGTATTTTAGGGGCTTGACCTACATGTGGATCTCTCTTAAATGTCTACTTTAGTGTGAGTTTGAAGCAAGTTCATCCCCTCACTAAAGTGGGAGTTAAATGTGCCATAGAAAAAAGGGACCCTTTGTTTGACCTGAGATTAATTGGACTTAATGAGGCCTTGATTTAGGTATTGTGAGGCATTTTATGCATCCACACTAAGTATTTGACCTTTGCAAATTAAATAAAATTATTTTAATGACATCTTTTGAAGGTGTTGTGAAGTCTTATAAAACATTTCCACACTTTTCTAGACTCTTTTTTATTATAATTTATTTAAATATTCCTTTTTACACATCATCAACTCCTATTTTGAAGTGTTGTAAAGTATTATAACAAGATTTCACACATTTCTAGGTACAACTTCACTATTTCTCCCTTTCTCATGACTTATTTGACCCCTTTATCCCCTAATATGCTTTAATTAAGTGTATTTTTTAATATTATCCCAACAAACACCATTAAATACAACATATTTCTTGACACTTTTTTTTAGGTCCTAGGTGGGATCCATTTGCCATGGGTGGCAAATGAGTCCCCCTTGGCCCCAAATTCAAAATTTTTAAAATTTCCTTTTGGGTTTTTATTCAAAAATACTTGATGTCGGCCTGTGATGAGGTATGAATGGTAAACTAAGGCACAAGAGTGTATAAATAAGTATTTTTCTTCGCATTTTGCATTCTTCATTCATATCCTATCTCTCACACATCAATTCCTCATTTTATCATCCATCAATCTTCCATTTCAAGTTAAGCAAGTTAGGGATTTCACATTGCAAGTCATTAATTTAGCTTCCTAAGACATTCAAGGGTATATTTTACATGTTTTGTTGCAGACTTTCAAGATCTATCATAATGGAAAGGTAATCTATTCCTCTATTCCATGTTTCATTACATTATTTCTCTATTTTGGTTTAATTACCTAAAAGGGGTTTGACCAAGGCAAACCCCCACGCCTTAAGAATCAACATTTATTCTCTTCTTCTTATGTGTTTGAAGATTTAGGTCCTTTGGAAGCTTGGAAATCATCGAAGATCAAGTTGTAGAGTTGTTAAAGTTCTCTCTTCATCATTCAAGTGAAAATATCAACACAAAGTCATTTTCAGATCTGAATCCAACAATTTCAAAAGTGGACACCTGTAGGAAGCAGAAGTATAGATCTAGCCCCACAAAATCAATTCTAGAATTTGTAGATTCTTGTAGGTGGACTAATTCTCCATGCATGGTGAATTAGTCCTACCTATAGGCTTGAAAAGTGATTTTTTCAGAATTCAACTACTGGCAGTCAGAAACCTGTTTCTAGAACTTTTCATCAGAAGCAGAACTAATTCACCATTTGTGGTAAATCAATCATAGTGGCCATTAATAGTGACTTCTATAACATTCTAGAACCTTCTAGCAACAATAATCTACCTCCAAGTGCAGTCTGTTTAGTTTCATTAATTTATGTTTTCATTTGTTTAGGTTTCTAGTTCATATTTGCAATCAACACTGTGTTTATCAACATCTTTCATTAGATTAGTTTACATTCATTTATTTGAATTTTTAAGCATTCAAACACATCCACACACACTTCACATCCATTTCCCATCCACATCACACTAATCTTTGAATGTAAACATAAGCATTTTTAACCCTATTCCTTCCCTTTTAGGTGAAAGATCCTAGAAGGATAAGTGTCCAATAGGGTTCCAAACCCCTTCATTTTAGTAGCTCATGTGGCTCCTACATAAATAAAGAGACCATTCCTACTACATATGAAATTTTAGGCTTTGTATGAGTCACATAGATGAGACTACCAACAAGTTGTCGATACAAAGTGCCATTAACCAAGGGTGAAGAACACTTAGCCTCAAGTTTGACCCCTAACAAAAATGGAGTTGGAGCAGGCTTACAATCAGCCATGTGAAACCTTTGAAGCATGTCAAGTGCATACTTAGATTGTGAAAGAGTGATACATGAGGAAGACTGAGTGATCTCAATCCCCAAGAAGTAGTGCAACAAGCCCAAGTTTGGCATCGAAAATTGATCATGAAAGGCAGTTTTCACTGCCCAAATGGTGGATGAGTGACTCCCTGTGATCAACAAGTCATTGACATAGAGAACCAAGAAGGTGTGAGTATCATCTTGCTGCAATATGTACACATTAGGATTAGAATGGCATCGAGTGATTCCCATTTTCAGAAGGAAGGAGTCCATCTTGGTGTACCAAGCCCGAGGGGCCTATTTGAGGCCATAGAGAGACTTTCGAAGTTGACACACAAGTGAAGAATACTGAATGAACCCATATGGCTGCTCCATGTATATATCCTCTTGAAGATCACTGTGAAGAAAAGCACTCTTCACATCCATCTGATGAACATCCCATCTATGTGTTGCAGTTATGGCAAGAACAAGTCAAATGGAATTCATTTTGGCAACTAGTGCAAAAGTCTCAGAGTAGTCAATCCTTGGAACTTGGGAGAATCCTTTGGCAACCAAGCGAGCCTTATGCTCATCAAACAACCCATCTACTACATATTTTGTTTGAAAGACCCACTTGCATCAAACAAGTTTTCTTCCCTTAGTAAGTGGGACAAGATCCTAGGTGTGGTTCCTCTCTAAGGAACTAAACTCTTCCTGCATGGCTACATCCCACTCGGGGACACTAGAAGCTTCCTAAAAAGTCTATCCAGATTAGAAGTTGAAGCAAGGAAGGCATGTGGAGCATCTTGAAACTGTGATCTTGTTCTCCTATGATATGATGGATCCCCTACCCAATCACCTACTGACTGCAAAGTTTGACAAGCCCAAAGAGGCCATGTGGCTGGAGGAGGAGAATTTGGAGGAGAATCATCATTCTCTGAAGATTAACTATGTGCATCCTCATGATCACTATCATCATATGAAGTGGAGGAAGAAGAATCCTCATCATGATATGAATTATTATGAACCTCTGAAGAACTATCATAATGATACAAGAACTCCAAGCTGATGGTGGTAGGAGAAGTGTTGAGAAAATGACTACAAGTACTCTCCTCAAATTGAACACTCCTATCAATGAACAACTCATGTTTTGTAGGATGAAGAAGCTTGTATCCTTTGACATCATTTGGGTAACCAACAAATATGAAAGGCTTCCTCTGCAAATCCACAGCCTTACGTTTCTCTACTAGAATGTGAGCCCATGCTTTAGAGCCAAACACTCAAAAGTGCTTAGCTGATGGTTTTCAACTGGCTCAAGCCTGAAAAGGAGTTACCCCCTTCACAACTTTATGGGGAACGTGGTTCTAGATATAACACACACAGTTAATGGCTTCTTCCCAGAAAGGTGGTGCCAAAGACTTGGAGTGAATCATACAATTAACCATCTCTTTCAAGGACTGATTTTTTTGTTCTGCAACTCCATTCTGCTAAGGACTATAGGGGAATGAATGTTGCAAATCAATTCCCTTTAAAGCACAATATTGCACAAATTTGTGGTTGACATATTCCCCCCATTATCAGTATGTAGAAATTTGATATATTTTCTAGATTTTTTCTTTGCAAAAGCCTTATACTCCAAGAATGAATCTAAGACTTCAAACTTTTGCTTGAGAAAGTACACAATGGTGTACCTGGAGAAATCATCAATGAATTTCAAAACACATCGAGCTTTACTGAAAGATGGTTGTGGAAATGAACCTTCCAAATCACTATGTACCAACTCCAAAAGATGTGAGGCTCTCCAAGATTTGGCTTTTTCAAACTTCTCTTCAAGATGTTTTCCAAGAATGCAACCATGACAAACACCTTTAGAAAAGCGAACTCTAGGAAATCCTATAACCATATCCTATTTGTTGAGCTGCTGCAAATAACGGTAGTTCAAGTGTCCAAACTGCTTATGCCATAAATTACTCACATCATCTAAATGAGTGAGTAGAACAACCAATGGGGCATCGAGAACAAAGTGAGACAAAAAATAAAGTTGAGATTGATGATCTGATCTCCCAACTACAATTGTAGAATCATTCTGCATCTCAGGAATCACCACTGAATCAGGAGTAAACTAAACTCTCTTACTTGTACCCATGTGAGTGATTTTATAGAGAGATAGGAGATTAGTTGATAATGAGGGAACATAAAGAACATCCTAAAATATGTCATCCCCTATATCAATAGACCCTCTCCCACATACCTCAAGTGGAGTGTCATCACCCATCAGAATGGAAGGCATAGAACATGGCTCCATAGATTCAATTTCATCTTTAGTTGGATTCATGTGGTGTGAAGCACCTAAATCAAGAACTGATGTGGATTGTAGAGAAGCAACAACTACTTGAAGGCCTTTCCCTTTTCTTTCCCCTTACTGTTGTCTTTGGCCTTGTGAGAACCCTCCTCTAAACTTTGTTTGAGGAATCAGGAACAATGAGATTATTCTTCTGAATAATGTGTGCCAAATGATCCACTTGTTTCTTCAAACACTTGTGCTCATCATGACCAGGTTTCTTACAATAGGCACATTTGATCTTCTCTTTCTTAGGCTTTTCACCCTTAGAAGATTGGGTCCCATTCGTTGCTTTTGAAACAACTGGAATCTGATCCTTTTTCTCCTTGCTATTCTTTTGTTGATTATCCTTATTGTTACTAATTTGTCATTTTTATTCTTTTGTACCTTGGTTGACAGCTAGGGCATGTGACTTAGAGGATTTAAGAGTTCCCATTTGGATTAGCTTATCTTGTTCCCATGTGAGAGAGATAGCGAAATCATCCAAAGATGGCATAGTGAACTGTATCCCAAGTGCACCCTTAGTAGCATAGAAGGTAGAAACAAAGACATAATATTTTGAACTTAGTTTAGAGAGAATACTAAAAATTTGTTGTTCATCTTTCTTATCAATACCACATTATTTTAATTGCAGCCTTAGTGATTTCAATTTTGTGAGAAAATATTGAGTTGTGTTGAAATTGCCTGGACTTAAACTAATTAGTTCATTTTCCAACATATGACCCGTCATTGAATCTTGTGTGCCAAATAATGTTTCTAGCTTTGTCCAGATTTCATTTGGTGAATTCAAAGACTCAATGTGGAATAGTAAATTAGGAGAGGCAGACAAACACAATGTTCCATAGGCCTCATCACATTTGTTAAACCACTTAATCTTATCTTCATCTTTAGTAGGTTCAGTTTCAAGTCCCATTGTTATCCTATGTAATCCAACTTTCCTTAAGTAGATTGTCATGAGTGATTTCCACTCAAAGTAGTTATAAGGAGTTAATATGGGTATTGTTGTTTGATGGAATGATGAAGAAATGTAAAAAAGAGATGTTGAAAAGAAGAGAACATAGACAAGACAACCCCCCCGAAGCAAGTATGATTTGGAACTTTATAATTAGTGCATTTACAACTTCCACTAGCAAGAATACTTAGTGGTCTTGATCTCAATGCTTTACAAAATTCTCACGCATTCAGTGTATGTTGAAAGTATGAAATTGGAGTTAATCCGAGTGAAACTAATAACACCATTGCGATCTACTCAAAAAATCATGCACTTTCAAAAAAATAATCACCTCAATCCAAGATCGTATGAGAAAGTTATGAGTCTTTGAGGTTCCCAAAATGAGAACTATATAGTGTCATAGGTGAGAATCTGCAATTTCTAAAAAATTACTATATCAAAACCAAAAAATGCATGCACTGGTGCAAAAAGCATGAGAAAATAGACCAAATAAAAAAAAAAGGCTTGAGAAATGAAGCTCGTATGAGTGAGAACGAAGTGTTTGAAAACTGCCTTCAAATATGCAGCTATCAATAGAGAGGGGGTCTGCTGAAATGTTGACTTTCAGTTTCTGCAAAAAATATATCCTACATGCAAAAACTAGCAATGACCCTGATGGTTTTTTTTCTGTTGCGAACAAAACCTAGATGGCATATTTTCTTTAAATTATATAGAAAATGTAGATCTAGTGTAAAATAATGCTCCCAGCAACAACAAAAAATGACCCTTGAAATGAAAAAATGGTCTGTAAAGGCTTAATCAGCTACCTAAGTCAAGCAAAGGTGTGCTAAAACCTACAATTTTAATAGGATCTTCATAAATCCTTTCAAATTATTCAAATCATTCGAAAACGTAAGAGAAGAGCATACATGATTTTGAAGAAAATTGCAACAAAGCTTATTAGCACCCCTCAAAAACTCTCAAATAAGGAAACTACAATCTATATTGCACTAGATCTACTCTGATATCATGTTAGAATCTAAAAAGATGAATAATCCAGAAAACTAGTGCAAATAAATAGATATGAAATTGTGAAAGCAAATGACAAAAGATCAAAATATCAACATAGAGCTAGTCTCCATGAGAGTGATGCAAATGCTCTAGAAGCAAACTAGGATTATGAGGATGCAAAAGCAAAGACATATTCAACTTGAGAATTGAGATTACAAAGGAAATTCCTTGGTTATATAGGCCAAGGGGAGAGATAGATGCAACCTAATTATCTAAAGTGTTGGAATCCTATGAGGTGTGACAACTCATGTCATTAAAGACTCAACCACCTTATCCCTATGTAAAGTTAAGCTAGTGTGAAGAGGACTTTAGTGGAGAAATAGTTAAGAATTAACTAGTTAGATAAAGTACCCCTTTCACACTAACAAGGTGAGTATAAATAGAATAATACTCACATAATATAACCTAAGCAAGCTTAATTAAAGTGTAGGAAAAACCTAGGAATATAGGAAAATAAATAACCCAACTAGGAAAATAAAAACCTACACTAACAATTTGAATTATGGGTTTTGGGATAGATCCTTGGGAGGTGTCACAAATAAGGCTTAAATTTGAATTAAAGGGGCTAATTAACTCTAATTAACCACCATTAATTAAGGAGACCCTAGATAAATGTGAAAGTATGTTGCAACACTTTACAACACTTAAAAGAGGGTACATATTAATTGTACATTTTATTAAAAAGGGGCCCAAGATCAATGCAACATGAATGTGTTACAACACATTACAACATTAAACCTAGGAAAAATTAGGTTAATTCAATGACAATTATTCCTGAATTAAGGAAAAAGGGATACCTTTTTCATTACTACATTAACATATTCATCCTTTCTTTCTCTCCATGTAAATTCCATGAAAGAAGATGACTTGAGGAATGATCCATCATCCATAAAATATTTGTAGGCCTCTTCCCTGACTTCATCTATGTTATTCATGCCAGTTAGATCCACCTTACTTAGTCTGAGGCCCAACTCTTGTGGTACCATCTCCCTAGGGGGAGAAGGCATGCCCTGCTACATTTCCTCTTTAGTGACATGAATATCATCCTCAGAGTCCTCATCATAGTCCACCAAGCCACTTGATTCTACCTTTAGTTTCTTTGGAGGTCATTTCCTTGGTGGTGATAACACCCTCGGTGGTGAATCCAATTCAATAATTTGTGGGGTGAGAGACCTTGGGGGAAACATGGGTTGTAATTCATGTTCCAGTGAAGGAATTCTTGGCCCTTCTTATTGAGAAGAGGTGGTCACTACTTGCTTTTCCTTTACTTTATCCTTTCTCCTTTTAAATACAAGTATTCTCTTTGGGGGTTGGTTAGTAGGTCCTTCCTCCACCATAGGGGCCTTGCCCTTATCTTGTTTCTCTCCTACCACAACTTTCCCCTTATCTCGAACTAACCTTTCTTCTTTCAACCTCCCCTTGTCCTACTCAAAATTCTAAAATACATATTCAACTTTCTGGGTTTTATCATTCATATTAGCAAGTGCCAAAAAATGTGGATCTTTTTCATGCATTTCCTTTTCCAAAATTTTGAAGGTGATCCATTAAATTTTTCTATCATCTTTTTCTTGGAGATCAAATATATTCCTAATCACATCCTAGGAAAGTAGAAGTCATGGATGAATTTGGAACTTCAGATTTTAGCCTTTAACCCTGCCATGAATCCCTCAGGATCATGATTCCTTGGCCTAACCCTCTTAATTTCAAATGGTTTTAGTACATCAACAATTGTACTCCAACCTCTCTCCTTCATAACAAAATCAGAGAAAACTGTGTATGTAGGAAAAAGGGTTCTCTTCCTCTGATTTTGTAGTTGGTTGTCCTCAACATCTCCCAATGGCCACATCACCTCAAGAAGACCAACTCTAAGTCTTACATCCCTTCGAAATATATGTGGTTCCACACTTGTTCCATAAACTTTGAGGATTATGTAACTTGGGTATGGAATAATGTCTCCCCAATTGTGCTCAATATTCAAATTAGGCCTCATGTCTTTAGGCCTCAAGAAATCATGCAATGTTCGGTGCTGTCATAATAGTGGTTTACAATTCCTAAGAGGAACAATTTTAGCTGAAATCACATATTTTTAGAAAATAGAATGATTTAAGCCTTAAAAGGTTCCATTTTAAGGATTCCAATTGAAGAGGGTTTTATCAAATCACCTTAGATCAAACCCCCTTGGATAGAACCTTGCTAGTTTTAAACCATACCTATAAATGTGTCTCCTTTACACCTATCAAAATGCTGATAAAAAATCACTTTTGATTTAGATTTTTGGGATCAAATGAATTCATTTAAAATTTATTTCAAATGATTATGGTATTCCTCAGAACAAGCTATCCAATGAATATAATTTTAATATTTTTGGTTTTGTTATGTATTTGTTTTTAAGTTTTATTAAACATAGGTTTTTCATCAAAAATGAATTTCTTTGTTCTTCACATGTGGAAAAATAGAAGATTATCAAAAAAAATTGAAAAATATGAGTGCACCAGATATTGAAGTCCTTGATCCAACAAAAAAAAAAATTAAATTTTGACATATACAAAAAAAGTTACGCGTTATACGGTCGCATATGTCTGAATTGTAATTCATTTCACTTTGAAACTTGATTAAGGAAAAAATATTCAATAAAAAATATCTAACCAAGTGGAAGCACTAGATATCAGAGTTACAAATCTAAATTTGAAAGAATTATAATTTTATCCTTCATGGAAAAAAAGTTATGCATTATACGGTGTCGTCACTTTTTAAAAATGTTGTTTTCTGAAAAATCTATTTTCGTGGGAGATGGAAAAAGAAGTGCAATTTGATTCCAAATATTTTGAAAAAAATATTTTTAGAATCTGACAAAATTTGATGAGACTCTAGTTTGCACCATCTTCAAATTCCTCACATTTTAGTTGCTATAGGTACCTGAATGTGAAGATTTAGTTAAAAATAATATTTCAGTGTCCGGTTTGGCCAAAAATTGTAAACCACTATTATGGGATCACCTTGTTGTAGGTATCCTTGGCATATTAATAATTAGCGCCCTCCTCAGTTTTGAAGCAAAAGTATTCTCAAACACCACAAAACTAGCCTTATGATCATTCCTATCAAGGATTCTATTCCAACATTGGACATGCAAGTCCATATCACCCTCTTTTTTGTCTAATGTCATATCCTTGCCAAAGAGTGTAGCTCCCTTGTACAAGAAAATATGCATGAACAATGAATACCACCAGAATTTTACACCATCCTTGCAATTCTTTAATGCAATTGAGCCCTCATGTATCCTTTCAACCAAGTATGATCCAAATTCATAAAGTGTGTTGCAAGTAGGGTGATGAATATGGGAATCCATGTATATTTTAGCTATTGGCATGCCTGTAGTCGGATCAAACCCCAAGATTTGGCACAAGGAATAAAAGTTCCTTTGGAAATATGTCACAAAATAGTTGATAGTGAATGGCTCTTTATCTGATGGGCCTAGAATAACCTTTCCTTTTCCTTTCATAGATGCCAAAAAATGCTACAACACTGAGATCTTAAAGGTATGCCTTACTTTCTCATACTCATCTCTAAGTGCCTTCTCATCAATCTTAACCATATCTTCACTCCACTCAATTAGACAGGAGACCTCAAGAACTTCATCCCTGGTGACCTTAACCATTTCAATGCCATCTTATGTTCTTACAACACTAGAGATTGGGTTTTAAATTTCTACTAAAAATCTCAGGAGATCAACATCCATGTAGACAGTCGTCACTACCAGTTTACCCATGTCTAATCTCCAAGGGTTACAAATGAGTATACCACAATTTTTGTTTCCAAAACAATGGTTAAATCATGCCTAGATCTAGTATAGGGTAATGCGGCATCTTTGATAGTGCATTGTTTATCAATGAGACCATCTACAATTTGAGTGCCTTGGAACAACAGTTGACCCCTGGGTATATCAGATATGGAGGGTCTTAATTGGTTAGCAAGGTCTTGGGAAAGGGGCCTTTTCTTCTACTCTGATTTTGAAGTTTGGGCTCGTGGAGGTGTCATGGTTTTAGGGTTTTAATTCTTATGGAATTAGAAACCTATGACTAGGGCACATGTTTGATGTAAACAAATAGCAAGAATCGACAAAATATTCATTCAAATTGAATGTCAAACCTTAAAGAAATGCAAGCAAACCAAAAAACCTATTGACAATATGACAAAATGAGCACTCTTAGAAAATTTGCAAGCAATTGAGAAACAAGGTGTTGATTTTACTTATTGTTTGGTAGATGCTTTGAAAACCCTAATTCCAAATGTAAATAAGCTTGAACAAGCAACCATAAATCCTTAGTCACATAGAATGCTTTAACGAATTATAATTATGCATTAAAATAGGTTGTTGTCATGTTAAAGCAGACCAATTTGGTAGCTCAATGCCATATCCACCATTACTGTTCACTCGCATGAACCAGAATGGCTCACTTGGCCTCTACTTCAAACTTCAAAATCTAGTCATCGATTTTACTGTGAGATGGCACGAGGAATGAGCTAGATCAAGTCAAACAAGTTTGAAAACTCGACCGTATTTTACAACTTTTGTCGACCAATCAAGTTACACTATGTGGACCCTTTTCCATGTCATCTTGTGGGCTTCACCATCTTCATAAGCTTCAAAAATATCCACATGTCAGCTCCCTGCTTCCCCTTTGGGTTTAACCCTACACATCTTATGGAAATGGGGTGGTAGGGAGTGGCCTAGATTAAATCTGGCACCTTCAACTTGTATGCCTTTTACCTTTCAAGTCATATGTCTATGTCTATAACCCTTAGATTTGATGGATGACTACAATCATAGCATATTATCCTTTAATTAACCACATGCTCAAATAACTCTTTAGTAACACACGAGTTAATCTTCCTTAATACTTATGTCAAAATACTTCCAAAATATTTCCCATCCCATTATAGTTCCTTTGATGGCTTGGATTGTGCCCTATGGCACCTACTCACTTCCCCATTAAGAGATAAGAGATGTTGGTGGGTCCCCCATGGGCTAGCGGGTAATAGTCAAGATTAATTTGTAACATCTCATCACCATAGTTGATCTATCAAAGCCTAGCGCTTACTGCATTCACATGCTAATGGGCCCCACCTGAAAGAAAGGACACATGTCACTCCCCTACCAGCCTGTTCTAATATTTTAATGAATATTAAAATACAATGTGGAAGTGGGGAATGATCAGGATCAAATCAAACGATCCAACCACCACCATTAAAAGTTTCAAAGTTGCACATGAGAAAAATGTTAGTAACTTAAAAAGGAGGACACAACTAAGTCAACGAGAGATGGGGAACATAAACTTATGGCCAAGACTTTAGGCCAACGATAGAATATTAAACCCCTTTTAAACATTGATGCATAATATTTCTCGGTGACTGGAAAACCAACAAGACTAGGTGAAGGGGTCGATAACTGGAAGATTTTAATGACATAAGTCCATACTAAAGTGACTGAGAACCAACAGTAACAATTCAATGTGAAAATATAAGGGAAAGAGTTAAAATTTGGGCTTCTTTAAAAATGAATGAAAGATAAACCTTAAACCCTAGACCTAAAACCCTAACCACTGAACTAGAACAAGGCCAAAGAGGCATCCAAATGCAATTTAGGGCAATGGAACATAAAATTTTGAGGGTTCCATCATGTTGTATATGCTACTATTGTTAATATGTTATTAAGTATTGAGTTGAGTGATGAATCATTGAGAACTTCAAATTCTAGCCATTGATTTTGCAGTGAAGTGGCCTAATGAACGATCCAAATTGAGTCAATCAAGTTTGAAAATTTGACTTTAGATAGCCATTGTTGCTAACCAATCAAGGAATGGATTAATATTCCTTTTAGTTATTCATCAAAGATTGTGTTGATGGAAATGAAATAGGAATTAAAAATTAGTGTGATAAGTGTTTTTCTTTAAAAATGATGCAGAATCACATATCAAATTCAATATCATGGAATGCAATATAAAATATAAAATATCACAATTTCATGGAATACAATATAAAATATCATCAACTACAATTTGTAATACGATTCATGAAGTGAAATATAAAATAAAAGATCATGAAGCACATAATGATTCACAATTTCATGGTCCATGAAATACAATATAAAATATCATCAACTACAGTTTAGAAAATGATTCATGAAGTGCAGTATAAATACCTAAAAGTTGCTAATTCACTTTCATTTCCCACATATAGGAAATGATTCACAATTTCATGGAATACAATATAAAATATCATCAACTAAAGTGATCGTATAGGATCTAGACTAAATTGCAGAAATGAATGCTTAATTTTTACAATGATTATTCCAAGTTTACGAAATTTGAATTCATGCATACATTAACAAATTTATGCATTAAAACTTAAAAAGAGAAACTGAATACGAGAGAGAGAAGAAGAGAAAGTGCAAACAGTGTTTGATAACGGAGTTCGTCACAAATGTGACTACGTCTCCGGGTCCACTCCAATAGAGAGACCGATCCGATTAACTCCAAAAATCAATTACAATGCACCAAGATCATCAGTTCGGCAGCATGACAAGGCTCCGACGTACAACAATGGCTTGAAAATCTCTAGCACCTCTCTTCGTATCACCTGTTTCAATACTTCATCCCTTGGAAAAAAAACTGAATAGCAACTCTCACCTCACACTCCCCTTAAATACAAAAAATTAACTCAGTTTGGCCCTTAACCAAAAGATTTTACAATATTCACCTTATCTCTCCAAAATACATAAAAATCTTCAAATCTCCCAATTTTATAAAAAATATTCTAAATATTCACATAAATCCCATATAATAATTTCAAAGCCCTTCAACTTAGCATTATAGGGCTATTATGGTTGAGAAGGTGTTTTGGTTAATCCTTTAAAAAGGATTATTGTTTGTTTAAATTTCAAATTAGGAGTTTGTTTTAATTTTTATAAAGCATTCGGTTTCTAGTTATCAAGGTAAAGCGATGCTAATAATTGTCAAAAGCCATCGAATGGCTTATCGATTTAGCCATATTTTAATAGGCGGTGAGAGTCAACCCGGCAGCTGAATTTTATAATAATTTCCTTTTTTTAAAACAACAAAACAAAGCGTGACCACCTGCACAATTAGCGGTCAAATGTTTGGCAAACTAGTTAATCGAGGAAAACTTCGCTAGCGGTGAGGAGTTCGAGCCCATAATGGGCGACCAAAAATTTTTCTAACAAACACAACCGGCGAGGCTGATCAAGGAGAGAAGACATGGACACATGTCATTATAGCGAGATGCCGTGGCTTAGTTTGATTCAACGATGTTGCGATGGGGAAGCCCGGCATTAATGCGCCATGTGTAATCTTGTTGTCGTTGACTCATGTACAAAATCTTTGTGGAGATACCAATGAGGATGTTATTTGTGCAAGCGATGGCGTGGAAATTTTATTTATTACTACCACATGGCAAATCATTTAGGCTGGGAGAAACCGTCCACTTGCCACGTATCTTTGACTCAACGATACTTAATCTTGTTATTATTGTATGGAAGGACGCGTGTCAACACATGATCGTCGACCTTCGCGGCGTCACACCTTACATCAGCCGTGCCACATCGACGTATATCTTGTAGTATGGACTGCCGCGTGTCAACTTCACAGTTACTTCATTTCATATTTCATGACGCGATGTGACATCGGTATGCGGATGATAGCGTCATCACTATACCTTCAAGTCCACCAAGTCAACCTAAAACTTTGACCAGTTGTATCTTGAGCATACGATGTCGGATTTTGACGAAACGAACGCCGTCAGAATCATCTTGACAAGCTCTTCGCGATGATGCCTAGTTCCATTAATTTTGAGATGATAATTTTTTTGCTTCTTGGATGCCTTGATCGGTTGACCCAAAGTTTGGTTGTATAGCAACCTACAAAGCGGACTCCTTTTTTACTCTGTTCCAGGCTGCCGTTGAGTCGAGGGACCTCGAGCTCTTTTGATGGTGCTTATTTTTTGGAGAAAAATGAGACACTTCAATTTCACTAAAATATTTACGGATCATAAAGTTTGGAAAATGATTCATGAAATGTAGTATAAATACCTAAAAGTTTCTAATTCAGTTCCATTTCCCAAATGAAGTCAGGGTCCTCAAATTGACGTTCAACTGAAGTTAAAGTAAAAGAATCGTCTTGATTCTAAGTTTGGTCTTTATTTTCTTTGCCCTGCATCTCAAATTCAACATTCATTGTGTCACTATCATTTGTCCCACTCCCAGTGCCACCAATACCAGTGTTTGGAGTTTTGCACAACCCTCTTCTTTCACATATGGACCTCCAGATTGTCAGTGGCCTTTCAAAACGAATTTTTTTGACATTATACACATTTCCTTTCACCCTCAAGCAATTTTCCAAATTCTTGTCTAGTTTGTCACTTATCTTTGATTTCAAAAATGCCAATGAACTGAAAATTCTCTCATCCTCCACTGACCCCAATATCATTGTTTGTCATAAATCAAGAAGTTTCAAATATTCTAATATCGAACTACGCAATATTTCACTCTGACCTAAGTTTTTTCAAGCCTTTGTTATTGATCCTGTTTTAGAGGGATTCTCCATGGAATCAAAGTGGTCCATCATACTTCTTGCAAAATTATTACATTGTTGTCTAAGCTTATCTCCATTTATAATTCCTTCTATTGTCTACTCATTGTATTTTACACTTTTCAAAAAGTGTTCAACCAAGATTTTTACTTTATCATGAAAATAGGTTGGGCTATCTCGGTTTGTCCGAAATTGAGGATACACAATACCCATGGCTTCAAGTATTTCTTCTCAAGGAAATCTATAATAAATCTTCATAGAAAGATATTTTGCAATTCCCTTCAAATTATCACTAATAGATTTACACAAGTTTAACAATGTTGTTAAAAGCTTCCTTTGTAATAGGCACTTCTCTAATAGAGCACTTGATTGTTGTACAATGGTACATTGGTATCTCAAATCCATGTACATAGATACATAAGTACCAGATTGCATCAGACTATAAATAATTATCAGGCTGATTCAAATGTGTAATTTTCTGCCAAATGAAAAAATTAGGCTTTTGGAAGTTAGTTCTAAATATAGATGATTGAGGGCCATGCATGCATTTATACATAGTTTGGCATATTCACTAATATACATAGTTCTATCTTGGGATTTCTTCACAAGATTGTTCATTTCATCCAGCATGGGGAGAAGACTAGCTAAAGTCAAGAGTGTTTCTATATCAATTAACCTATGTAAGAGGTCAAGAGCTTTTTCTACTATGTTGTGATGCTCATACATTACTTCAATCAAGGATTGATATTCTAAAAGAACTTGCTATGTTGGTCCATCCAAGGAGATCCATCTAGTATCAACATCCTTGAGAAGCTTGTTTCTTGTTATTATTCCCTTAGCAAAATTTTTAAATTTTGTGAAACATTTGCGACTTTGACAAAATTATGTGTAGAGCTCACAGACTAGATTTTCAACTTTTGATATTGTAGGAAACTTGCTTATAATTCTAAATGCTAAATTCATTATGTGGGCCATGTAGTGAATGCCAAGAATATATGGTGTACAAGTAGTTTGTAACTTTGTGCAAACACCAATCCTATGACATTTCATCACTGCAACTCCATTAGCTCCTACACACACCAACTTTTTGGAAATTACCAAGTCATCCATACTTGCAATTTCATTCAAAGATTTCTTGACTAGTTCAAATAGATTTTACGATGTTGAACTATCCTTCATTTTATGAACATGAAGAAGATGAGCTTGGTGCGAACATGCTGTTTTACAATATATACATGCATACAAACTCAAGAAGTATTATCTACCATAGTAACTTCATCTAAAGATAATGCAATGAAGTTTGACTCTTGTACTTTCTCCTTTAAATCTTACTTTTCCACTATAACATGACAATTTTCCCATTCTCATCCAACATTTATTGACCAATGTGTGCTAGGAAAGTGAGGAACACCCAAAAAATATAATAAATTAAATATTCTGGGTAGTCAATCATTGGATTCCCTCTTGAAAAAATATGAAAAACAACACTCATCTAAACAGTTTTTTTCTAGTTGTTCTCTTTCCATTAATTTTCCAAATTGAGCCTTAATTATACCTCCACATGCAATAGACTTCGACATCATACTTGACATGAAGACATTCTTCCTTTGATTTCAATCATACTAATGATTGTTCCTTTCCGTCTATGATATTTTTTCATTAAATTTACCGATATTATTTTCTATAGTGTCAAGATTTAGCTGCAACTTCTTGTCTCTTTTACATTTCCAACTGCAAATCAAACACTTGCATTCTGTTTGAGTTTCATATTTGTTAGCTTTCTCCACTAGTACAATGAATGTGTACTTTCACACCCAATCAAGCTAAAAATTCCTTGTCATTTCCCACTTGCGCCCCACTTTTGATTTTGATTTTCTCTTCTTGCTACCAACACCATCTAAGTAAATTATCTGATTTTGGCTAACCAGGGTATCCCTTGGAACATCTTCTATAGTATTTCCATCCTCGTTTGACTCATTTAACTCAATGAAAATCTCACCTTGACCTTCTAGTGGTAGCGAGGTATTGTGAATGCCTTCTTCATTAATATTTGATGGAAGAGTTGATGATGTAGCTCCATCTTGATATGATGGATCAGAAGCATTGCCAATTCCAAAGTAAGACTGTATAGTAACTCTACGTTTTGGGAATTTTGATGGCCTTCCTGTCCCTTCACCACCCTAAGGAGTCTTACCCTTGTTGCACTTGCTACTTGACATATTGTTCTCACTTCAAATAAAAGTTGAAAAAGAATGTCTTCTTGTTTAAGAACTATAGCGAATATAGATCCCATTCCCTACTTAATATCATCTTTAAGATTGAAGCAAGAATGGAAAAGAGATAAAGAAATATTATAACACTATAAAGAAATGATCACTCAACTTTAAGTTTAGGTTTTCAATGACTTGTTATTCGTTAATGTAGGAATTCCTATGTTGTAATTTTGTAACTTTCCTATGATCAAATTCAAGGTTCCAAGTCTAACTTTCAAATTGAGATCTCATAAGTTCAGAACTGAACAAAATGTGTATGAATAAATAACAGTTTCAATTGTATTTATATCAATCCATATTTGGTGAATTTTGCATGATATTTAAATGGTATATTAAAAATTTGGTAAATCCTGCATTATTATACAACTATACGTTGTAATTTTCAAGGTGATTATCGCCCTATGACTAGCATGGAAGTGTCATGGAAATTGGTGAAATGTGTCCTCAAATGTAATTATTTTTTAATGTTATTCACGAAATGGGTCATCATAAGCAACTATTTATAAATTTTAATTGGTGAAATGGGTCCTCACAAGCAACTATTTATAAATTTCAATTGGAAAAATGGGTCATGATACACAATGTTGTTTTAATAGTATTGGCAAATATGTAGTTGATTTATTACATGCTTTTGAGATTCCAGGCAAAAATATTAATTGGTTCATTTGAAACAAGTAGTTTGTTATGGTGAATTGATTACTTAAATATGGCTCAAAATAAATTGATGGAAAATGGACATGCATTAGACTGATAATTCATAAAATCTGGGCAATTTGGACACCCTATTGGGTACAATTAATTCACCAATTTTGACTTGGCCAATATCTAATATTTGTCAATTGACAAAGATTCACCACTAAAGTTTTCCTTGATGTAAAATAGTGCTTATGAAGGCATAATTAAGTACAATTTAATTAAGAGGGGCCAAAGAAAGTGTGAAAATGTAAAGGGATGCATTTTTCTACACTACAAGATTTTCCAAAAATCTTAGGATCTTCTCTAGCAATATTGTTGAATCTACAATGGCTTGGTGGTGTTTCAAGATATTAAAAGAGAAAGGCTTTGAAAAATTCATTATTGAAGGATATTCTAAGTTGATTATCAGCATAACTAAAGGAACACTTGTAATATCATTGATTATAAGAGACATGATAGAAGACTGCAAAAAATGGATTGGAAATTTCCTTTAGTACAAGATAACCCATACCTATAGGGAAGGTAATAAGGTGGCTGATGTTGATTCTAATGAAGGAATTTTTTTCCATGAGTAGGGTAGTTGGAGGTTTGATCAAATTCCACATGAATTAAAAGAATTTATTTCTAATGAAAGGATTGAAACTAGAAGATATTTTATTATGTGTAATAATGATTAAGCTAGATGTTCACTTTATGAGAAAAAGATATATGATGATAACCATTTATTAGCCGATAGGCTATTTTGTTTGAAGTTTTTGCCAGTATTTTTGTCAGCCTAGCCGTGAATTGGATTTGTCAACACTGGGGGTCTATAAACTGATAGGGAGGACACCTTTTTTTTGTGGCGACATGGGCATTGGTTATTACGTGGGTTGGTAGTGGTGGAGAATGTTGTTGTTGTAACAGGGAAGGTGAATGATAAGTGTTAGACGTGGACCTTTGCAAATACATGGGTTGGCGGCGGTGGAGGTGGTCTCCTTGAAAAGTAGAAGGTGAATGGTAAGTGCTTGCTCACCCGATGGTTAATGCATTATGTGGTTGTTGTACGATGGAGACAGATGAAGTAAATGTAGACAGATGAAGTAAATGTGATATTGAATGTAGCAATCTAGGAAAGTATACTTTGATTAAGTTGCATTGTGGAAACAACAATTTTACCAGTGTTGGTTTCATGGTAGATGAATGTGAAAAAAATCATTGGCTTTGGCTCTGTCACTAGTTTGATTTTAGATTGTTTGGAAATCATCTTATGCCATATTGAAAACTGGTGTTCTCCAGAATCTGTAAGTCATTTTACATGGGTGGTTTGCATGGATGGTTAATTTATTGTCTATGTCTTCTTGTCAAATGTTTGTATCTTTGGCATTATACCCATTGTGGAGATTTGAAAGAGAGTACCATTCTGCATCGATGAAGGAATTGCAATTAAATGTTCTTTCTTTCAAAAAAAAATATGCTTAGGGTTAGTAATTTTTTTGTCATTCATTTATGGTTTTGGTTATCTGTGTGTATCTTTCACATTGCAAACATCACGATAGGAGAAATTTTGATTAAATTGCATTGTCGAAACAACCATTGTGGTATTGGTTTCATAGGAGGCCATTGTAAAAATCCTTTCCTGTGGCTTTGTCGGTGGATTAATAGTAGACTATTGTAAAAAACCGTGTCCTTCGGCTCTATCTCTGGTTTGATAGCAGGATGATCGCAAACTGTTTTATGCCAGATTGAAGACTTTTGTGCTCCAGAATCTGTAAGTCAGGACTTTTACATGGGTAGTTTACATAGATGGTTCATTTATTGTTGATTTCTTCTTACTATATTTTTGTATCTTTGGTGTTATTCCCATTTTGGAGTTTTGAAAGAGATTATCGTTCTCTATGGATGGAGAAATTCCACAAAATCTTATTTCTTTCTTCAAAAAATATGGTTAGGGTTAGTTATTTGTTCACTCTTGGTCTATTTTTTTGGTTGTCTATGTGTATACCCATTTTTGAGATTTGAAAGAGTTTACCATTCTCTTTCTTTCTTCCATCAAAAAATATGGTTGGGCTTGGTTATTTGCACGTTGTTGGTTTATTGTTTTGGTTGTCTATGTGTATCTTTGGAATTGTAGCCATTACCATGGGAGCAATTGTATTTATCTGTGTGTAGGGTTTAGGGTTGTATGAAAGAATTAACATATTGGAGATAAAATTACTTTGGTGGCTGTCCATTATTATTCTAGCAGGTCTTTTATAATTTCTCTATTTGTGGTGATGTAGCTCGAATTTTCAATGAAGCTTGTGGGGTTATACAGATTTTTACATGGGTGCTTTGCATAGATGATTAATGTATTTTCAACATCCTCTTATACAATTATAACTATTTGTTAGCAGACTACAAAGAAGACGCCAACTATATCATACATATGTAAACACATATATATATTCTGTGCATCTTTGTTGCCATACACATGGTTTGGTTTTCATTTTCAATGAGGGGTTATACTATGTTATATGTGGGCGTTTTGCATAAATGATTAATTTATTGTTAATTTCTTCTTGTTATATGTTTATTTGACTTTATAACTATTACCATAGGAGCAACTGTAGTTAAATCTACTTTTTGTTGATGTTGGTCTACTGTATTGATTATCTGTGTATATATTTGGTGTTGCAATTATTAGCATAGGAGGAATTGTAGCTATCTATGTATAGGGTTTAGGGATGTATGGAACCATTGACATATTGAAGATAAAATTGCATTGGTGGGGGTGAGTAATTTTTGTGGCCCTTGTTTATTGTTTGTAGTTATCATTGTGCATTTTTGGCTTCATACCCATTGCTATAGGGGGAACTATAGTTAAATCTTCTTCATTTTATCAAAAAAATCAAGCTGCATTGCCTCACACTAAATATTATACAAAAATAGAGAAATTCTAAAAGAGGTATTAGAATAACACTAATGTAGCTTGGAGTCTCGATTAAGTGTGTATATGAATATATATATATATATAATATATATATATATATATATTAATATAAGAAGGCTCTTTCGACATTGTGATTTAATCAATATACTTTCTCACACATTTTGCAACAGATCAATGCTAAAATAGTTGAGCCTCCTATCTAAAGGAACAATTAGCAGAGGCCAGATCACATAACTAATAAATTAATCATTTATGCAAAATACCCATGTAGACTGTATACAGATATATATATATATACCTGTAAACATATAGACATATATATATGTATACATATATGCATATATATGTGTGCATATATACATGTATATATGCATGTCTACATATGCATACATATATACGTGTAAAGATATACACAGATATATACATGTATATATATGCATATATATACATGTAAACATACAGATATTCATATACATGTAGACATAGAGATATATATATATATACACATGTACAATAAATTAATCATTGATGAAAAATTACCATGTAAAACCACTTATATATTTCATGGCACAACAGCCTTAACTCCCCCCAAGATGCTATTAGACGGAGCAAAACACGACGATTTTAACAATGGTCTATTGCTAAAGTAGCACCACACTCTCTATTTGCACAATGCATCTTAATCAATATAAAACCTTGCAACCTTCTATCAACAGGAACAATAAGCACTGAACAAAAGGAATGAACAATAAATAATGTGCTATCAAACCAACACCACAATGGCTCTCTCGACAATGCAACTTAATCAATATATTTTCTCACACATTTCACAGTGCATTAGTGTTAAACCCCTTCAACCTAGTATCAAAAGCAACAATAAATAGAGAACCAAAGACATGAACAATAAATTAATCATTTATGCAAAATACCCATGTAAACATAGAGATATATATACATGTAAACATATAGACATATATATACATGTATACATATATACGTATGTATACATGTAGATATACATGTGTATATGCATGTCTACATATGCATACATATATACATGTAAACATATACACAAATATATACATGTATACATATGCATACATATATATACACACACATGTGTATATACATATACTTTCTCATGGGTTTTGCAACACACCAATATTAAAACCCTCCATCCTACTATCAAAAGGAACAATAAGCAGAGCCCGAAAGGAATGAACAATAAATTAATCATTTATGCAAAAATACCCATGTAAAACATGCACATATATATATACATGTAAACATATGGACATATATATACATGTATAGATATATATGTATATATGTGTATAGATATCCATGCATATATACTTGTAAACATATACATACAAATATGTGCACATATGCATACATATATACATGTAAACATATACATACATATGCATACATAGTTGTATATAGATATGCTTAGTTTGCGCGGTGTTACATAGTAAATTTCTTTTTGATAGATTTTTTATCCTTTTGGTATTTTCCTATAATATTGAGTGTTGAATAATGCTACTTGGATTCTAAATTGGCAAGTGAACTATTATATAGATTTGTCCAGGTATGATATAATTTTATCTCTCTCCTACCTTTATATTTATTAGCGCTGGAAGCATATCTATATTTATTTTTTTGTTAAACAAGTGAAATCAAGGAAAATGCACATCATCACAACACATGGATAGAATGATTAAGGAAAATATATTTTCAAGTCTTTGAAAAGATCAGTGCATGTCTACTTCCACCTCTATATATATGTATGTATGGATAAATATATGTATGTATGTTTTACTAATAGTTCTATTACAATTTCCCAATTTTTTCTATAATACTCAATGGCAGATAATGTAGCTACTATTATACAATTCCTCTATTGTTAGTAGACTACAAAGAAGGTGGGCATCAAAGTAAAATGAAAACCATGGCAGCTCAATGAATCTACAAATCTATATAGGCAAAGGGAAGAATAAATTACATGGCCATTCACAATCTACAGTGTCCTCTTTGTAAGGATTTGAAGTGAAATCAGTTAGAGGGATTTGAAGGGGCTAATTGTACAAAATGTGTATAGCAACAAAGATGCACAGAGTGTATCTATATGTGTCTACATATGTATATATGTATATGTGTATATATGTATGTATGTATATATATATATATATATAGACCTTGATACATAGAAGGTGAATGGTAAGTGTTTGCTTCTACGAGGGTTAATGCATTCTACTATTGTTGTCCAATGGACACCGATGAAGAAAATGCAATATTGAATGTTGTAGTGTGGAAAAGTATACTTTGATTAAGTTGCATTGTTCAAACATCCATTTTAGTGTTATATATATATATATATATATATATATATATATATATATATGCATTTTTTCTTTCTCATATGTTTCAACTCCTACCATAAGAAACTCTTGATTATGGTAACTTGTGCCTTCTGTTATCCATTTGAAATTTTTTTTGTGAGGATAATATATTGACTAGGTTGCATTGTTAAAAGTGGAATTGTTGTGTTGGTTTCATAGCAGAGCATTGCCTCAGATGTGTGGTCCCTGCTGGTTTAATATTAGATTGTAGTCACAATGGCTCTTTCGACAATGCAACTTAATCAATGTACTCCCTTGCATATATGCAGAAAATGTGACCTACATAGAGTGGAATTAAATATTATAGGGAAACAGAGAAATTGTGGAACACATATTGTACAACAAATCCTATTCATAGTTTGGCTGATGAAAATCACATTGGAAATTTTAACAAATAAGAAACCCTCTACATATCCATATATATACAATCCCTCCTATCTTAATTTGTATGGTTCTTCACTATTTCCCTAATAATCCTATTAAAATTTGTGTTTTTCTCTATAATATGTATATATGTATATATACGTGTATATGTATGAATGTACATATATATATGTGTGTGTGTGTGTGTATGGGAAAGTATACTACAAAAATGTGTGCGAAAATATATTGGTTGGGTTGGTTTGTTGAAATAGCCATTGTGGTGCTGGTTTGATAGCAGACTATTGTAAAATTCTTCAAATATAGAAGAGTTTCCCATAGTTGATAATGACAATGTGGACCTTGCCTCTTCAACAAAACATATTCGTAAATGTTGCTCATTGGTGAATAAGTATTGCACAAAAAATTATGGAACTAGAATTTACAAGGCAGTTGTTACATAGATTGGTTGTCTTCTATTAACATGTTTCATGATATTCTTCTGCCCTCATCTGTTTAACTATCAATAACTTTCATGATATTGGTTTCCACTCATCTATTTGAATCTATTTGTGGCAGAGTATTTTATTGTTCTTGTAATAAGGATTGTTTTGTAATCTTCCAAAATTTGTAATCTTTAACGTGCTTAATTTGTTTGGATGGAAAATGTTATCATTCAGATATATTGTTGTATATATA
>VDFB02303785.1:0-28819 GCA_007258455.2 Sequoia sempervirens
CCCTAAATTGATATGAATTTATTGTTTTTATTACAACTACTTGAGAGTCAACATGTTGACTTGTTTGGGGTGGATTTATCTATAAATTTTTTTTTCTTTTTCTTGAATGGTTGGAAATTGTTATGGGATATAGATTTAGATTTCTAAAAGTCTGATAGTCATGAAGGAACGTGCACAAATGTGTAAAGGAGGGAAATTTTATCATCCCAAGATTGTATTTAATTTTGTTTTGCAAATTTTAAATGAACATTCTTTGAAGATCAAAATTTAGAATTTTAATGTTGATTTTCGAGTAAATAAATTGGTATTGTGCTTTAAAGTAGTGATATTTTCATCATCTTTTTGTTTACACTTCATTAAGTCAGCTAAGGTCATCTTGGGACCAATGCGCACTTGGAAATGGTTAAGAAAATCATCAAAAAGTTCATTGAATGAACTAATTGAGTTTTTTAGTAAAGAATAAAACCATTCCAAGGTTGTATCTTTCAAAGACCTAGGGAAAATCCTAGCTAAGAGCTTATCTTCAAAAATGAAGTTACTACATAAGGCTATGTATTTTGGAACATGACTACTAGGATCTAAATACCACCATATTTATCAAATCTAGGAATCTCTATGCCTTGTGGAATTTGTGCTCTCAATATCTCCAAGGATAATGGGTTTCTTTTGACATATTGCAAAGGTTGGCCATTTTTATTTTGGTTCAATGTGGAAATTTGTTGTTGGAGGGATGAAACATTTTGTAAGGGTTGGTTAAGGATGAAATCATTGGTAGTGTTGTAAGATGGAGATGAATAAGGTGGAGCTGTTTATATATTTGGAGGACAAGTTAATTGTAAATTTTTGAGAGGAGTAGATTAGGAGATATGAGATTTGAATGCACAAAGCTTAAGTGATTCCTAGTGGAAATACCTAAGGTTTTATTGAAATTACTAGTGGGTTACCTTGTTATAGTAATAGCTGGATTAGTGTATGTAGGAATAGAGTCCACAATTGTAGAAGTAGGAATTGCATTTCCACCTTGAATTTTAGTTGACCCCAAAGTTTGAGAACAACTAGCTATTGTAGGAACATGATTGTCAATGATATGAGCTAGGCTATGCATAATTTATATTCCTTGTTTATTATCAAGCATTTTCCTCATGTCATTGATGACAGGAACCATAGTAGCAATAATGCATTCAAAAATCACAAAGTTTTTCCATTTTTTTAAGGCTTCATCCATTTGTTTTAGCTTTTATTGAGGGACATTAGTAACAATTATGTCAGTATCATTCACATTGGTTGTGGGTAAAGTAGTCATGGGAAATGTGATATCAAAGCTATGGTCCATAATGGGTTAACTAGTATCAACACTATGAGTGAAAGAGTTGGAAAATTCAAGATCCACAGTGGATGTAGTAGTGTGGGATAGCATGAGTCTCAAAATATGTCTCACTAAAGTATTGGTAATAGGACATCAAGTTGTGAAGCTCATGTACAAGTTTCACCAAACTTAAGTGCACCCAAAATGGAGAAAGGGCACTATGAAAATGTAATGAACACCAAAAAGTATGAATCACAATGCAGATACATAAAAACAAAAAAGATTTTGCAATTTTCAATTTTGAAACAAGATAGTCTACTAATTATGCTATGAAAAAATCTAAAAATGATGTGTTTAAATGCCAATTTTGATTTCAAACAATGCACTTAATTTGACCAATTGAACTTAATGCAAGACAGTACAAATTTTATATTTTCTAAAAAACTAAAACATAGATATAACAACAAAAGAAAACAAAGCAAAAAGAGAAAAATTAATTCCCAAAAAATTGAAACAACACCTATATAGGGACTTATTCAACCTAGGGAAAATGGGTCCTAGGTCAGGGATCTAAAAAATGAAAGTTTGAATTTCTTAGTTAATGTTTGAATTCCTAGTTTTAGATTGCAAACTATGGTTTTAGTGACAAAATTTTGCAGATTTAGGTGTCCTAATGCAAATGAAATTAGTGAAAAATGATGAACAAAGTGACACTTTTTGAAATGCAGTTTTGACCAAATTTGTGAATGTGAATGACTAAAAATACACTAATATGCATGTACTATGCAAAATCAATGTAATATGTATGCATTTTTTTTTATTTTTCAAATTTTAAACAATGCAAAATGCAAATCCTAGATCTAGGGTTTTAATGAACTCCAAATCAGAAAGTTTATAGTGCAAGAATGTTGGGCTTACCAAAAAGAAACATAGAAAAAAAGGTAGGTGACAAAATAGGTGAATGGAGAATATATACACCTATCTTCTATATTTCATTAGGAAAAAGAGATCCCCAAAGGTAGGATTGAATTTCAACCCTTAGGTGAGTCAAACCTATTAGAGATCTTGGCTATTTTCCTTATGACTGAGGATGGGGTAAAATCTACCTAAACAACACTTTTGGGAGATAAGCTAAAAATAGTAAATGAGCTCAATTATGCAATGTAAGGTTGGAATATTATATTTAAATCATAACTCTAATATAAACAACAAAATTTTAGTAGATTTAAAAAAGGTAAGACATTATGTACACGTCACAAAAATGGTTGTTGAGCATCCAAAAATGTTGAATGAGTCCTTGTACATATATTTTTCTCAAAACTTGGGGTCCTTTGGAGATAGATATAAGATTCCTCTTCCCACAAGTTTCACTACTAAAAAGTCAAAAATGAATTTGAGATTTGAGTTTCCATGGCCTTGACAACTTTTTGTGAACACTTTGCAACTTTGACAACTTTTGCAATTTTGCACTTTTGAGATCTTCAATTTCAATCCCTCCTCAACCTAAGATCTGTACATACATAAGAGAGAAAAATTGTTTATTTTGGGTGGATAATAGTTTTCCTTGTCCAAACCCATGCTTGGTAATTAAACCTTGAAATGAAAGAATAATAAAATGTAAGGAATGATGAATGAACAATGCTATGTTGCAACTCACCAAACCCTTGAATGGAGAACCTTAGAGGACTAAAGTATAATGCATCTCTCTAAGATCTTGATCTTGCATGAAATGAATTGATTGGATGTTGATCTTGATGGTTGAATGCTTGAAACCTACATCACAATGTTAGCTCCAAAAACATGCATGAACACACAAAATTCTTGAGATTATGATAGGATCTTGAATGTTGTTGTAGATGATTGATAAATCTTCTCTTCAATACTCTTGACAATAATATTTTATATTTTGAAAGTTTCCCTTTTACTAGATGTTTTGAATTGATAAAATAAATATGTATTTATGGGTGATTTCCTTAATTTCTTGACAATTAAACATCAAGGGCTGAAAAATGCAATTTGAATTTGAATCATAATTTTTTTGCCAAGTGCATATTAAAAATTGATATCCTCAACTTTAGGAGAACCCATTCGCCCTTGGCGAATGGGTCCTAGGACCTAAATCTAGGACACTCATTTTCCTAAGAAATTTAATTAATGTTTACAATTGTTTTATACTTGTTCCCCTTTCATAAAATGAGACTAATTACACTTTTAAATGCATAATTGGGCCAATTAGAGGCTTAATTAAGTCCAATTAATTAAGGGGAGGCAAACAATGTGAGAAAATTTAAAGGAGTACATTTGATGTCACTACAATAGGTATGGTTAGCAAGGCTAGAGACCATACAACAAGAAAATAGGCCCATGGCTACTACAAATTACATTGCAGTACAGTCATAGAAAACATAACACAAGTCTAGTCAGGTTTCCCCCAAGCTAGACAACAAGATTATAAGACATCAAGACATTTTTATAAATATTTTTTCAAAAAATAAGAAAATATTATATACCCCCTTTAGAATAATGTGTGCTATGCAAAGGAGCATATGCCATTCTAAGGAGAAGAGAAAGAAAAATATATTTCATGGAACGAAATACATAGTGAGATGTATTCATGGAATGTTGTCACGAGAGGGACAACACAGAATCTACAACATCACAAATGAGTAGAGATTAAGAGATCAAGATCACAAGGGGTCCAATTATTCAAGGTTAGAACTGATAATAGACATAGATAAATATAGTATAATACATATGAACTATCATCACCCTCTAAATAGATCAGAATGGGAAGAAGAGCACATATAGAAAAAATAAAAATTCAGGTCAACATGTAAGATCCCTAAATGCCCCAATGCTTTGCATTATTCCTAACATGAAAAATAAAAATGTACAAAATATAAAATAATGATGAGGCAAATAGAAGAAGTTTATTACAAGTTTTCTCTTATGTATCAAAGTACCTACAAGGGTATCAAGGGTCCTTTGGGTGAGAGAAATTAAATTAATAAGCAAGCACATGGGAACACAAAAAATAACACAAATCTAATCTAAAGATAAAGAAGAGGTACTACTCTAGTCTAACAACTCTAACAAAACATCCTACTCCTAGTCGAGACCATCGTAGGAGAGGGAAGATGAGCTTGTGGGGGGATAGCAAGAGTGGTTCCTACCAACTCCCCTATAGTAAGAGCCAAGGAAGAATCCCCCTTGAGGTCTTCCTCATTGAGCTCATGTGAGACTAACATCATCAATCTTGTAAATATGAATGATAGAGTTAGAATATCCTCCAACAAGTCAAACATGCACTTCTTTAGAGTGAAGTGTGTTGACCGAAAAAGAGAAGGATGAGAAACCCAGGAGTCATTACTGACCTTAGGAAGAAAGGTAGTGACAAAATATAAGAAAGGAGGTACTATTTTTGTCATGAGAATGGTACAAGACAAGGTGGAATAAGACATAAAATACAACGAAGTACTTTTGTGACCATTGTTTGAAACAAGGTTGATCTCCAACTTACAGTTCAATGGAGGATGTGGGATCCTTGCAAAAGAAGCAAAAGAGGGAGAAGGAGAAGGATACACAAAAGACACAACCTTTGTATAAGGCATATCAATGGGCTGAGGGAAAGGAGGACGATCTAGTAAAGAAGTGATCAAAGGTAGCTCCACAAAAGGAGCAATGAACAATTGCTCCCTCTTGGGGTGAGGCTCATTGGGATCCATTGAGGAAGCCAAAAAAAATAGGGGCAATGGGAATGAAATCATGAATAGAGAAAGGAATAGGAGCAGGAGTAGAAACAAAAGAAAAATTAGAAAGTGCAAGTGCATCCTCAATCTTCTACAAAGCTTCACATTCCCTAGTCAAGGAATATTAATGATTCTTACGCTCTCACACAAGTTGATTACAATGGTTATGGGAACCATGAGGTGTAGCTTGAGAAGACTACAAGGGATTTTGTTCCACCAGAAGATTATCCTCCACAAATGTTGTCGACGAAAGAGCAAGCTCCTGAGAAGGGACAAAAATAGGAAGAGAGATAGGGGTCTTGACCATAGGCCTCTTTCCTTTGTCTATGTTAGAGGAAAGTGGAGGAATAGGGGGAGGCCTAAGAGGTCAAGATGGAGGAAAAATCCCATGAGAATGCTTCCCCTTACCATATAGGATGGGTTAGGGCATTATGGGAAAAATTGGGTGATGGAAGACTTGTGGTTTGGACTTCCACAACATGAGAATATTTCCATTTCCTGTGCCAGGAAAAATTAAAGGAAAAAAGGACACCACTAAAGGTTTGAAAGTTGTTGAAGAAGAAAAAGAGGAATGGGAAGGCCTATGGAAAAGATCTTTCTTGTCCTTATCTTTCAGAGGGGTAGAGGATGAAGCATGTTGCTATGCACATATAGAAGCTTTAAGAGAGATGGCATGGGTAGAAGGTGGGAAAACACTATTAGAAACCAAAACTCTAATCTTATACATAAAGTAGGCCTTGTATAACAAGTACCCTCTAGGTGGTAAGGGTCCAACTAGAGCAGGAAAAAATGATTGAGGGAGAAGCCCCCATGCAACATAAGTGGTTTGTATCTAGTATTCTGGATAGTATACACTATTTCCTCATTAGGAAAATTCAGAAATTTGTGGATAATAGAGGTGACCACATTCATAAAGACTAGCCAAAAAATTACTAGTCTAACTATGAATAGGTTAGATTCTGGTATCATAACAAATAATATTTCAAGAGTTTTAGTTCCAATAAGAATTGACAAAGAAATAGAACCAATGTGTGGAAAAGAAAGACCATCGTGGGTATGGAGCATGGTATGTGAATCCTCATATTTCTTCTTATGTAAATTATTTATGAAAAGAGTCTCCTCTGTGATGAAATTGATGCAACTTGTAGGGTCAACCATAAAGCTAGTTACGACATATCATTGATGTGATCTGGTATGTACAATGAAGAGGGATCCTTTTTGAGAGGTAAGTCACATGGTGTGAATATTATATCAGGTGCTTTATCCATGTGACCTAAAGGAGGAACATAAGTAAACAAAACCATGTTCACATACTTAGATGGACTAAGGTTGACATATGAAGAAGCGGGTGTTATGAGATTAGTAGAATGGGATGAAAAAGGATCTGCATAAATTTGTAGTTGACTATTAGGTTTGGCTATAGATTTGTTCAAATTTTTCTTTTTACCATCAAGTCAGATGGTATCATTCTCAATGTGGTTTTGGATAACATGTCGAAGATGCACACATCACTCAATATCATGACTTGATACTCGACGGTATTGGAATTATTTTTTGCATGTCATATCATTGAGGATAGGGCTTAGATGGTAGTTTGATCTCTAGAAGAGAAATTACACCATCTTTTAACAATTTCTATAGGACATTTGTGTAAGACTCAGGCAATTTTATAAAAATTCCATTTTGTCCTATAGAGCTCTTGTTAGTAGGAACATATACCATGTTTTCTATTGCTTTATTATTTCTTGAATCACTAGAGACAGACACGACTAACCAATTATTTGGATGAAAGAATTAGGAATAATCCTTGCACTAAGAAACCATCTAATGATACTCATGCAACAAAACACAAAAATGAGAAAAAGAAGGGTACTTCATTAGAAGAAATTTATCTTGCAACGTCGGCAACAAGTTTTCGATGAACACATAGTATACATCAAAATATAGTAGGACATAGGAGATTTAAGAGAATAGAGCATGGTAATGGGTAACAAAATCAGTTACTTTTTTGTGTGTTCCCTGCTTACATTGGATGAGATCGATAAACATGACCTTCGGTTCGATGTTTTCATGGAATTGTTGTAAGAACTAATTTACTAATTAGTCAAAAGAAAAGATAGAATTATTGGCGAACAAGAAATGTCATTCCAAAGCATCATTTGTGAGGGAACATGGAAATAGTTTTTCCAATAGAGCATCATGGTGAAAGAAGTCAGTACACATGGCATTGAAAGATGAGACATGTGTCTATAGATCTCCTCTACCACTATACTTATTGTATTTAGGAATTTCCATCCCTTGAGGGATGGGGGTGTTTAGAATAGAAAAATATATAGGGATACTACAATAATATGATTAAAACATGGGTTGAGAAGAGAAACTAGTCAATTTCACCAATTGATATCGCATTCACCCCATGTTCTATAATAGATCATTAAGGATGAGTTTTTTTGATAGAGCATGACTAGTTGTAGCACTAGAGGTGGAGGGGTTTTTGGTTCTAGATGTAGAAAATTTGAAATTCAAGGGGACTTAGTTCACTCTAATTGTAGAAATTTCCATGAATGTGGTGGTAGCATTATTAGTAGTGATAGCAAAAGGACCCATGTCGATCACATGCACAAACACTCTTGGCATCAGAACATTCAACTAGTGACCAGTGATTTTTGATTGAACATCTTGAGGGTCACCCAAGGAAATTTTTTATGAAGGGACATGGTGTTGATGGTCAAAAATAACACACCAACGTTAAAATAGAATATTGCTACTCTACTTCTAAAAAAAGAGAAATAATATAAACTACCCATCTTCCAAGGTCTCGGTAGTTGGTTCTCAACTATGATAATGTTGTTTAGTGGCCTATGCAACTGTAATGTTCAATGGGACTACTGGTAAAGGGTTAGAAACTACATAATACAAATTAATCTAATGTTTGGGGGGGGGGTATAAATAAACATCAAAAGATAGAAAAGAGCTCAGGATAACAAAGCATAAACACAAATTTCCTTTAATTTAGACATATAAACTTCATAATGAGCATTTGTTTTAAACAACTAAAACCATAAAATGACACAATCCATAGAGTAATCTATACCATTGCATTCATTCATAGTGAAAATTCAAGACGTATAACCATTCATCATCACTTTTTTTTTAAAACTTCATTTTCAAACAAGAACATATCACCAACTCATTACTAAAATTCATATATCAATAAACACAAAGAGATCCCATTCACAGATAACTCAATGAAATAGTCTCATATTCAGAATCTTCTATTGAATTTCATCAAATAAGAGACATTTATGCACAACAAAACTCATTGGCATACGAATGACTATTGTTAATCAACATTACCATTAAATTAACCAATTTCTTAACATAACATAAACTGTATTAAAACTTGTAAAAATATTTGACTATCTTTGCATAAAACTATAAAAAAACTTCAAAAGCTATAAAGACTATCCTAGATCTCTCTTTAGGTAGCTAATCTTCACTTCAATTAGCTGAACTTTACAATATGGAGAGAATTTCTACATATAGGTAATTTAGCACTAATTCCTCTCATCAAAAAATGAGATACACAAATCAAGGAGCAACTGGGGTTGAATGAGGAAACTTCCTATCATATTCTTTAGTTAACCAATGATAACTCTTTATCAAAAATCTTCATGCAAAGGTAGAAGGTTGAACTGTTGGGGATCATTAGTTTAACTTATGTCGTGTCCCTGAAAAGTAGGAGAGAGATGCCCTGCTGGTTGTGCCATTTGATACTTCATCCAAAATTGAATATTCCATAGCCACTTCATTCCCCTGTCTTCTGTTCAAGTAGATATTCATCATAACTATCCAATACTTGTTTAAGCACATCTACATCCAACCATCTACCCAATTGTCTTCAAATTTTATTGCATATCCTCCAACTTAGCAAGCTCCTTCCGAGCAATCTTTACTACCTCTTTTATATCCATTAATCTATCAATTAGCAAATTATCACCATCATCTCCCTTCTGTACTACATCTTGGAATCTATTATTCCATTTGTTGCTAAGCTCATCAAGAGGGAAACCATCCTTTATAGGGAAATCTTCATTCACAATCATGGCTACAATTTCTTCTAATTCCACAATTTGATCTGCTAAACCCTTACTAGCCTGTTGCACTTCATTCCTATGTGCAAAAATGAATGAAGACCAAAATCTAATAATGCTGATAGTTTTATCAATAAAATCCATATTACCTTCTTCAAGGATAGATTTCTCTAATAATTTTTGTTGAGGTAGCTTATTGATTTCTTTCAATTTCCTCATATGTTCTCTGCACTCTTCCTCTTGTTTCCAGAGGGTCTTAGCATATGCAGTCATGTCATTGATTGATTCCCATGCACCTTTATGAGCCTTATGAATTTCAACAAGAAATTCTTCTACTTCTTGATTCAACCGATCAATCCATCTATCCAACATCCCTACTTTGCTTCTCATTTCCATGGGGTCATCAGCCTCTTTCTTACTTAACAAAATTAGTGTCTTAGGAGCAGCAAATTGTAAAGAAACAGGAGAAGATAAGTCCTTTGAGAACCTATGCATTTGATCCAATTGAGCTTTGAGCTCATCCTTCCTTTGCTTATTTTTTATCATCCTTGATTTAGTATCCTGGCTTATGTTTAATTGAAAACTTTGTATTGACTACCATAGCTTGATATACAAACTCCAAAGTAGCAATCCTATCATTGCAACATCTTGGTAGTCAATTAGGATGTCCATCAAAACTTGCCAACCTAAAGTAAGGGAACTTGGGGTACTAGATATATCAATGTCCCCATTCAGTAATGAAGACCATAGCCTCCCTACTCATCCTATATCTAACATCTCCTATCAACTAGTTAATAATGACATAAAGGAATGCATCATTAACCCTCCTATAATGTAGCTCTGATGTTTGTAGGGTCAATTGATCATTGTGCTCCCATGCCTTCTTTTGTCTAGAAGCTTCCCCTAATATGCCAACTGCATTCAATCCAGGGAATATGCCCATCCATGCAGCTGAATATAAAACTATAGAATGCCTTGCCTAGACCTGCTCAAACATGAACAAACAAGCATTCCCCATGAAATTAATTCAAACAAAAGAACATGAAATCAAAGAAAAATATGAAGTAAACTACTAATGAAATCTTATTCTAATGCTCAAACCAGCATCCCATGGGGGAATTGGTGCTTCTTTGATGTGGAAAGAAGCCCTTTCCCAATTCCTTGATAATCTTGATGATAGATGTGATTCTTGATGCAAAATTCCAATAACCTAGCTATGGATGATAAAATTCTATGCTAACATGGATGAAATGTGGATGAAATTGTGGATCATAACCTTGCCTCAAAATCTGGATGATTGTGGATCCCAAATCAATAGAGAAGGCCTCTATTTATAATGAAGTGTTGAAGATTGAAGAATGGGGAGAATGTGGGACTAAAGATAGACCAATGGCATTGTGCCACTTGTCAACATGCTAATGAAGGAGAGTGGAGCACTTTTTGAACAATGTGCATGTTAAATGCATGTAGGTGGAATTTGAATTTGAAGAGGTGACTTGTTCAAGAGGGGATGTAAGAGGAATTAATGCCAAGTTGGCTCAAGGAGAGGAGACATGTAAGAGCCTTTAATGCCAAGTTGGAGGGCAAAGGTCCTTTAGGAGGGAGAATTAAAATAAGTGGAATATTCCAAGAATATGCTAAATTTGAATGAAAATAGAGGAATTAATAAATCAAATAAATTGATTTACATGTGCAACTTGCAAAAGCTAGAGGAATGGAGGATTTAGTGTTGGGAGTTAGTGCTGATTAATTCTTAGATGAAATTGGTTGATTGTGAACATTTGAATTTAAAATGCTTGAGTTTATTTAAATCGAAATGAGGAGGGATGTTGAATTTAGTGATTTAATTAAATGAAATTTGATTTATTCAATTGGATGAAGAACATTTAAGTTTAATTAGAATAAGTTGATTTATTTGGTGAAGAACATTATGATTTGAATTGAAATAAAGTTGGTTTATTTGTCCAGGGAGGTGCATTGATTGATATGATAAAGTGTACCGACTTTAGGAGAATTAAATTAATTAAATAAAATTATTCAATTGGTGATTGAGTAGAAATAGAAAAGTGGTGACCTGTAAATCAAAGGAGATTGAAGTGCATGATATCAATGAGGTATTTCACACATGCCTCTTTGAGCAAATGTACCGCTCACGTTGGTTCAGGAATAACATGACCAGAACCTAACCTAAGACCTATCCTGGGGCCTCGGGGCTAATCAAAGATTAGCCTTTTATTATACGTACGAACCACCACTGATTCATTACGGCACAAACTTTGCTGGCTTGTGATATGAACAAATGGATTGTCGATTTATTATGTCATACTCCTAAAGGAATGACCTCATGTGTCTAGGGGGCACATCGATGATGGCCTTGCCTATGTTCAATGCTTAGAGACTCATAGTTCAACAAGATGACTCTATTTTTTACTTTTTCTGACTTTTTGACCTTTTTTGGGATTTTGATATGTTTTGAATGTTTTTGGGTTTTTTGATTTTTTGATGTTTTTGTAATTTTGATTTTAAGGAATATTTCAAGAATATACACAAATCTGATCCAATGTAGGTATAATATCATGCCCCCAACGTGGTGCAATAGACTACTCTGATACAAGCAAGACAAACTAACCTTAGGAATGTGCCAAGTAGTTTTAGGAGGGACCATGATACAAACATAGGATCAAGCTATGATGTAGATGCTGATGGATGATGGAAGGGTTAATAGAATGTGATGGATGAGTGATGTAGAACAAGCCATAGAGACCATGGTGGATGGAAAGTGCTTATTTACACAAGATGCTTGTTTTCCAGGTTTTCACCAGTGTACTTTCCCCAAAAAAGCGCCACCAAAATGGTTTGCCCTTTCGCCTAGAGGAGTGATTTTATTTTTCTTTCTTGTTTTCAATCCTTTTTCTGATTTTTTTTTGATTTTATATATTTTGATTTTTTGGATTTTTGGTTTTAACCCTACATTTTAGGCATGGCTTTTGTGAATGGGAGCTGATGATATCTCCTGAGCTCTCCCTCAGTTGATGATAGTTGGTATTCTTTCATTGTGATTTTATACCTGTTGGCTGATGATGGATTCGACGGTTTGGGTTCAGAGCTTTCATTTTGTTTGTTCTAGATTGGTACATTTTCAATTCTCATCTTTCGGCGCAAGGCTCGTCAATCAATGAAGGTATGATCCCTAATCATCACTGTATTTTGCTCCTCTCCAGATGGTTTTGCGATAGACTTACAAATGGATTTGAATCATCCATCATTCATCCGATGATTTCGCTCGTTCGGCCGATACCGATATTATTCTACCATGGTATTGATATTTTAATGATATTCATATGGGATGGGAGCTCGATCTCAATGGGAGGATGAATTTGGAATCCATAGACTAGGAGGAAAGGAATTGTTGCACTGTAGGCATCTGATACTCATTGGTAAAAGCCCACTAAAATTAGGATTCCAATTGTAGGATTGCGATCGATCAACTTCTATTGAATATTTTCTTTAGGATTGCCCCAAGATGGTTTTATTGGTAGCTAAACTTGGACATTTCCTTAGGGTAGTGTGGAATGAAGGTGATTGTTGGATGTTGAACTTTGGATGGATTAACGAGAACATCCTAGTTTTTGAAAAGATTTGTGATATATCTGAGATAATGGCTTGGAACCTGCTTAAGAAAATAAGATAGTTAGATGAATTGATGAAAATCCTACTTCCTATAATGGAATTATAGGAATGGCTCACTACCCACCGAAAGTACTTAGTGGCAATGATAATGAACTTGTGTCCATTAGATGAAGTGGGTGTAATTTTATTGATGAGATAGAGCCCCTATTGTGAAAAGGGCCAAGGTGTAATGATTGGGTGGAGCTCTTGAGCTGGTGCATGGATGAGATCCCCATGTTGTTAACACTACAAATGCCTTTGAACATAGTCATGATCTTCCTTCTCCATCGTAGGCCAGTAGTACCCAATCCTCGACAGTTTCTTGGCCAAGGTCATACCACTCAAATGTGACCCTGGGATTCCGTTATTTGCCTTGATTGAAGCATTCCGGCTACTCAGTGTTTGGGCATCGCGTAACAAGTTTATTCGATAACTCCTACCAGAAGTATAGAATTATCTCCTAAGATGAAAAAAATAGAGATGACTATGATAAATAATTCTTTTAAAGGTTTTAGGGTGATATAGGTTGGGAGGACTCCTGTTAATAAAATTTGGGTGTAGAATTTCATGATACCATGGATCACTAGGACCAACGATTTCACACACAAATTCAAACTCTGGTACCTGGAATGCTAGTACGAGAAGCTATTCTACAAGGAATTCTTGCTTAGGGACATTGCGTGGGATATCTAGTAGCGATCCAATGTTTGCCATAGCATCCTCTTCCCTATTGTTTTCCCTCGATATTTGCTCAAATGTGATGTCAATGAAGAATTATTTGAGGCTTTCCACCAATTTCTTATATGGAGTCAACTTGTCGTCCATTGTTTGGTATTCATCATTTACCTAATTAATGATTATCTGTGAATCTCTATAGACTTTGAGTGCCATGATCTGCCATTGCATTGCTATTTTGAGTCCTATGACAAGAGCCTCATACTTTGTAATGTTGTTTGTGCAAGGAAAAGACAAATTATATGACTTAGGTTTGCAATCTCCTTGCAGTGTAATGAAGAAGACTCTAGCTCTTGACCCCTTTTGTGTGTTGGATCCATCAAAATACATTTTCCAATGATATTCTACACTTATCTTAAAGATAGACTCATCGGGGAACTCTAATACAAGTGAGTTTTTTGAATATATCGACACCTCTGCTAGTTGGTTTGCAATTACTTTCCCTTTAATGGAATTTAATTCTACATACTCAATGTCATGTTCTATCAGGATCATGACCCATTTAGTTGTTCACCCTATGAGCATTACTTTAGAAATCAGATACTTGAGAGGGTCTATCTTTGCAATGAGTTGTATTTGGTGCACCAACATATAGTGTCTGAACTTATGTGCTGTGAACACCACTGCTAAGAAATCCTTTTCAATGAATTTATAATTCAGATCATGTCCTACCATGGTTCTACTAATGTAGTAAATAGCTCTCTCTTTCCCATTTTCATCATCTTGTGCTAAGAGAGTGCCAAGGGCTACTACTATTGCCGATATATATATGATCAATGGATTGTTTACGGTGGTTGGCATGGGTTTTGGTTGGTGTGAGGAGAAAGCACTACTGATTTATTAATGCTGGAATCGTTTCTATCCCATTTTAATATGTTTCCCCAATGGAGTAGACTGAGAATATGGGATAGCCTTATATACTAAACTATACTTCTCTTCTATATTGGATTCGAACCTTCGCGCAGGCCTTGGCCGCTTCCATTGTTCTTTGGTGCTCATGATGGGGTGCTTTGCAGCTTTGAAGGTTGTGTCTCCGGTTTCACCTCAGATACAATGTACCCTAGGAGCTTGCACATTTGTGTACACCGAAAGACACTTTTGGATTGAACTAACCTTATGTATTCTTCCCCGCTTGTATGAAGAGATGGGAGGCTTAGATGCTGACTGCCATATCTAGTTTTAATACTTCTTTGGTCAGCCAAAATTTCTCCACTAGTCTTTCCATAGTTTTTGAATCTGTCATGCAAGATGAGCATCTGAATCTTTGATATGTAGCTCCCTACTCATTTTCAACTAAGTATCATATTCTAGCGGTATGTCTCCCCGACAAATTGAGAAGTTGTCCTTGTGTTTGGTGTCTTGTAGCCTATCATGATGCGATTATACCTAAGAATTAGACGATTAATGGTGACATGTCCTACTATTGATCCTGATAATGTCGAGAAGCCTTGGGAAGATGAAAGGTCATCCTTAGAAATTCCTTGTTTTGGAGTCCTTTGGAAGTTGATTATTTACAAATCTCATGAGTTCACCTAGTGGTTTTAGTAGTGGTGCAGAGTTTGAAACCATTTTGGGATAATCATTAGCCACTATGAATCTAGCGAAATGGAGCTTTCTATAATTCAAGTTTAAGCAAATCGCTTGCTTTATTTGTGGATGCATTTTCTTCTAGGCTTTTTTTATACAAGTTTTGCTTAAGATAGATGGCTAAATAAAATTTAAATTTTGGATCAAGAATAGGCATGTCAACATAGGTCCATGCAAATTTTCCCTTTCTTTCCCTTAGAAAAGTAGATAAAAGTTCCTATTCTTTTGTCAATAGTGATTCTTCATAGAATGTGATATGTGGTGTTTCCTCGGTCCCTAGATTGACCAAATTGCACTTTTTTGCCAAGACCACTGAATTTTCCTGATGAATAGCATGGAGAGGAAGATTAAATCCCTCATCCTCTAGTGCCTTAGAGAGGTTTCCACCATTGTATGCATCCTTTTTTTTACTATTTTCAGGTCAGAAAGTGCCATAGTGTGGTTTTCACTCAAAGACCTAGATATTGTTCTTAAATTTTCACTTTTGTGATTGAGGGATTCAATTGTTTCCCCATAGTAGGCATGTGTGTCTAGCTCAATGTGAAATCCAAATTTATGATCTCCACATGGTAGAGTATCCTACAATCCCATGAACTCCAAGAGAGCCTCATCTTTTTTGAACGTGTCTAACTCAGTGATCCTCATTGGTCATAATTGGTGAGTTGAGGTAGACAAGTTTTAGCTCATTGGTATGGCTACTTGGTTCAAAAGATAGGGTACTAATCATGAGAAGGGAGGAATCCTTGAATAGCATGGGTAGGTTAGTGATAGGGTCCTCATCACACACATTGGTTATGCCAAAGGTATAGTTGTCTAAGGGAAAACCTATGGATACTGGTAACTGAGGAGGAGCTTTGACTTTTCTAATCAGGGTACCTTTGCCACGTATGGTTATTTTTGGAGGGGTACATTCAAGGCCAGGATTTCTTATACGCTTCTCAATAATGATAGGTTCTAGAAGACCATTGTCATTTTTTCTGAGTTTCTTGTTTTTGTTGTAGCCCATGCCAAGCATCATCTGTAGTCCTTTGCTATTATCATCCATGGGAAGATCAGGTACGAGCCTTTCATCTTGGTATATCAAACTTGATATGTCTTTTTTTGTTTACCACTTCCTGGCTTAGGTCCCCCGAACACTTAAATCTGGAGGGGTCTGCTTTGAAGGTTTGAGATGAGGTGTTATTTAGATGTGGTTTCCCATGAGATCTAGGAGATTGAGGTAACTGTCCTATTACAAAGGCACTCTTTTTCATTTTTTAATCTCCACACCCATTGTCTTGGATAATAGTATTGATATCAAAGATGTCAGGAATGGTGGGTTTCTTTGTCTTAGAAGTGGAGGCTAAAGTGGGCGGGTCTGCATGTGGGTCCTTTAGGTCCTTCATCATTTCTTTTGGGACTTGAGGGATCATTATAGTATTATTTAACAGAGATTCTTGCAATAATAAAATGGCTCGGGATCACCATGGATTGTGACCTCTTGATTTTGATAGGGAAATTTGACACATTGATGGAAGGTAGGTGTGATGTCTTGCATTCCATGGATCCATGGGATCCCTAGGAGGATATTATAAGGTACTTCTAGATCAAGGACTTGGCATGTAGTTTCCATGATTGCTAGCCCTACTTGAATAGGGAGTTGAATAGTGCCTTGAGACACTCTTTATTGATCATCATATACCCTAATTGTAATACCTTTAGCTTTTTCAATGACGTCTTCAAAGAATACCAAATTCTTTATTAGATTGAGAGTATAGATATTTAAGCCTGCACTCCCATGCACCAAGACCCTTTCTACTTTATTCTTATGGACCAAGAATTCAAGATGGAGTGCTCGATTATGAGATGGTTGAGTTGGGAGATCCTATTCAGAGAATGTCATGAGATGTAGTATGGTGATGTGTCCAATCATAGATTGGAACTGGTATGCATCAAGATCCATGGGGATAGAGGATGTGGCTAATGCTTCTTCTAGGATCTTCCTATGTGTAGGTGATATTTTCAGCAACTCCATGATGGAGATCTGGGCGAGGGTTCTTTTTAGCTGGTCTAAGGCATTATAACCATTGGGAACAAATTTTATATTAGAGGTTGGTTCTTTGGGTGGTTGTGATGGTCCAGGAATGGTAACTCTTCCACCACGTGTGGTGAATCCACATTCGGCTCTAGCTCCCTTGACATTGACAACAATGACCCATTCATCTAAGGATGCAACAACATGATCATAAACATGGTTTACATTATTATATTTTTCCTTTCCATTGTGGTTCCCTTTATTGTGATCCGGCATCGGATTCATGTATATCTTAAGGTCTTGATTTCCTATAGGTTGTTCAATGTTTATGGTTTTGTCATTGATAAGGTCTTGGATCAAATTTTTTAGTCTCATGTAACTGGCCATTGTGTGCTTTTATGAAAATCGTGAAGGTGATTTTTGTTATACCATGGTGGTTTCACTTGGGGCTCTTGATAATTCTCATAAACAGGAATTTTAATGAGATTCTCCTATACCAATTTTTTCATGACATATTTGATTGATTCCCTAAGGGGTGTGTATTTTCATTTGACGGGATACTTGTTCCATGGGGGTGGTCCCCCTTGATTATTTAGATTATTGACTACTTGACTATTGGGTTGTTGTGATTCTACATTGGCTTGCGGTTGCTGATATGATTTTGTATTTTTCCTTGGAGTACTGATAACAACTTTGGTATCAACAACACCATCGTTAGTGACATTCTTCTTCTTTTCCCATGTGTGAGGATTTTCATTGTAACTAGTTGATGGATGATTGTCTTGATAAGTAGGTGTCCCCCTTTGTGCGATAAGGGCTCTTTTGATGTTGAGCACCTTGGAGATCAACTAGTCATATGTGGTGATGCATTGCATTTTTAAATGGAAGGACAAGGTTCCTTTGAGATTGGCTATGATAGTACAAATTTGTTGTTCTTCGGGCATAGTCCACTTGCTCCTGTAAGGAAAGTGACAGTGCAGAAATTCCTTCCTAATGCAAAACCCTCAGGAGAGAAGTGGAAAAAACCATACATTTAGAAAGTTACACAAATTTGAGATGCACATTCACAGAACAACAGGACAAACATAAATATCACACACAAAGATAACACTAGATATACGTGGGAAAACCCTTACAGGAGAAAAACCCACCACACCAAGTAAAGTCACTTTGTATTATAGCAAATAAATTACATATAGAGTTATAGAATTCACTCTCAAATGTTAACTCATAGTAGCATCACCTTGGTTGACCTCCAGACCCACATACAGTTCATCTCACTCATTGTTTCAATGCTCATAGGACATATAATTAATCCTAACTTCTAGCCAACAACCATTAGGGTTTCATTAATTCACCAAAAAGCTTCCTTCATCTCGGGTTACACACACTATTATGCAACATGCATCAAGCCACCCAACATTAAATTTTGGTTACAAAGAATATTACTATATTTTCACTCTGTCAACCCTTGAGTCGGTTCATGCAATAAATGCAAACATATTGCTAATAGGAAATACAACTTTCACCCAATGAATGTTGATTTACAACAACGATGTAAAATCAACAAATGAAATTGTGCCATGTGTCAACACATCACTCATCCATTGCATTTGACTATCGCACCAAAATATCAGTCGTTCTGTGTGGTCTCCACCAAGACACGCGTACACCACTTGTGAAATTCTAGAGAATCAACATGGGAATCTACAATATTTGCAACAAGTCTCTTGGAAATTACTTAAATATTTAACTCTCAACCTCCAAGTAGTCCCCACATCTGTTGGCATCCACATCACTGCTTGTTCACCCATGGCCTGCTTCAAAGTCACTGCACTACTGCTAGATAGCTCAAATTCTCCCACAAGGTGGTGGTATACCACACTACCGCTCGACTGCTAGAAGGTTCTCGCGGTATGGTGGTATACACCGCACTACCACACTACTCTCACAATCACCTAGTGGTATAGTGGTACAAGCATGTAAGTTACACTTATGCAATTCTGAGTTGATTGGTGACAGAAGCAGGGTTATACCAGTGAGTTTGAGACAAATTTTCTCAACAACTCCTATTGGCCTTGGATCGCCATTGTTGTAAGAAGGATGTGAATGTTTCCCCCTTAGCTTGTTTGAGAGCATATAGTTCTTCTAGAATCATGTCCATGCCTATGTTGAATACGTAGTTTTGTATGAATGCATCCACAATTTCTTGTAACTTTTTAATTCTAAGAGGAAGGTGAGAGAACCATTCCATTTTTGGTCTAGCCAGACTCTGAGGGAATAGTCACATCAAATATGTGTCATCATATGCAAATTCCATATAGTGGAAATGAAATTCTCTAATGTGATCTCCTGGGTTATCAGTCCTATGATATTTGTCAAATTTAGGTATCTCGAACCCTTTTGGGAATGGAACCATCACAATGCTTTTGTCAAATGGATAAGGGCACAAATTCCCTTGTGCTTTCACAGTTTTTGTAGATTGTAGGTCTAGAACTTGTTGTGAGAGACATTTGATTTGTGTAGACACATTGTTTTGCAGATTGAGTGGTGGGATGAACATGTTTTTAGGTGGTTTGATTGTTTGAGTGATAGGTGGGGTGTTTTGTATGGGAGTTTGTTGTACATTTTGTTGTGCCACCAACACTTGTTGGTATACCTTCAATTGCTATTGTGCCAACAACGTTTGTTGTTGGTCTTGTTGTTGTTGTGCAAACAATGCTTGTTGTTGGTCTTGTTTTTATTGAGGTGGTTATTGAGGTTCCGTTTGCGTGATGATAGGGGGTTGTGTGATAGATGGTGTGGTTGTTATGCTAGGTCCTTGGGAGACCACATTTATAGATGACACAATGATTGATTGTGTTGTTTGGATTGGTGGCACCTGGTGTTACGACATTGGTGGCATGATCAGAGGATTTGGTATGTTGATTTGATTCATGAACATATGATTTCTTTTATTTGGTTGATTAAGGATTGGTATTGCGGGTTTCCATAAACTGAGGATTGGTGTGGATGTTAATGGTAGAGGGGGAAATGGTGGTAAGATGGGTGGTGTGTTTCCTTGAGAAAGTGATGATGAGGGATTAAAGATTCCCCCTTGTCCAAATAGTTCCCCTACTCCTTGTGAAGTCATAGGGAGAGAGACTTGTGTGTTAAGGGAATATGCTAGTGATGCAAAGAAAGTGGAAATATTGTTGGTTTCATGAAAGATGAGCGGAACATATGGGTTTTTTAGATCTTGAGGGAAGGTATCTGGTTGGCCCAAGATGGTGTTTTGTGTAAGTATTGGTTGTTTACAAGGGGATGTGTTTGGAGAGCATGAAGCAATGAACTCCCCTTGGTAACCATGGGTTGACTTGGAGCATGAGATGATGTTGGTTGCGGGATGGGTTGAATGATGCTTTGGAAGGAAGGTGTGAATGAAACTGGTGGCATAATCCCAAGAGGTTTCTCCACAATATTGCTTACATCATAGTCATAAGGTAGTTTATCCCCTTCTTTAGCCAATTCCAACATGTATTGTGAAGGATTAAGCCTCATCATTGTGTTGACAATTTTGTGATTTCGGGGTTTTGGACCATTTTCATGATTTCATATTTAGTCATTCCTAGGACATTGTTGGTGATATCTTCCACTTGGAAAACTCCATCTTGAAGATCTTGTGGTAGTTGAGGAAGGTTGAGTGGGGGATTTCTAGATCCAATGGGGTTGATTTTGGGTGCAGTTTGACTTAGGTCACTTGAAGTAGATGTTTCTTTGTTTGTTTCCATGTTCTTCTTGTGTTGAGATCTAATTTGGACCATAAAATAAGGATTCAATTTCAAGAATATAGGAGGTGAACCTCTAACTCCTTAGGTTGACCTAAATTTTAGGTATAAGAAAGAAAAACTAAGATATTAAGGATCAAAGGATGGTGATGAGATAAATGAAAGATGGATGATGTGAATGATTTGAACTTTTAAGAAACCTTGAAGGAGATACTAGACTTCAATACTTTTGGATTTTTGACTTTGGATTTGATTTGATTTGACTAGGATTTGATTTGGATTTGATAATGAACTTATAAACTCCAAGAGGTTAGATGTTGTCTTGGAATAAACTTGTCCACAAGGTGATAATTTCACTAAGTGTAGAAAGAATGATTCATCTACACACACCTAGTCAAACAAGATGATTTTGATTTTGATTTGAAGGATTTTCCAAGATTTCTAAGAGTTTGTGAGATGGGTTTTGATTGATGTTTTGAAATGGATGCAAGTGTTGATTTTGATCCTAAGTGAGCTTAGAAAAACTTTTGTTTACAAGACCGAGATATTGAATAACATGCTATACTTCCAAGGAAATTTCAACCGTACAAATTGAGATACTCAAAACGTTGGAAAAGACTTGGATTTTGACAATAATAGAACAAATACAAATTGGGATTGTCTTTTGAAGCACGTTTGTAAAAATTATAGACCAATTTTCCCTAACTTCGTAAAGCATAGACTGACGTTTCTTGAGATTTCTTGGACTAAGACGTTGGTGAAAATTGATGGACTTTGGTTTTGGAACTTTGATCTTGTGGGAAATCATTTGAGAAACACATGTGTGGGGTTCAATTGTCTTTTATCTTTCCTTAATGGGTCCTTTTTACCACAAACACTTTCTTTCTAGCTTTTGAACTAAATGTCTATGTCTCAATTTATTTTCAGCCCATAAGGTCCATTATGTGGAAATCAGGAGGATCAAGGAAATAGTTCCCTAATGTTGACTTTAGAGAGAAAATTGAGATATAAATACAAATACTTAGAAGCCTATCAGGATGAAATCCCTAGGGACAAGTAGTAGCACTTGGGTTTTTCAAAGATATTTTATCCTTCTAAAGTTTTGAACTTTGATGTCCTTTTTGAATGTTTGTTTTCATGATTTTGGATCCAAGCAATGAGTTTAACCGACTCAAAGATTTGCACAACCCTAGGATGGAAAAGAAAATATTTGTTGAATTCCCAGCTAGATAAATCCAGCTGCACTTATTTAGAGCAGATGATTAGAAGCTTGACCACACTAGATCCCCTCCATGACACTTAATTCTATGGGTTAGCTAAGTTTCACTTCTCATGAATCTCCCATGACAAAATTTTCATCTCTACAAAGAATCACAAATATGTGGGACGACTCCAAAGGTCTGACCTCCTGACGCCAACAAATATTGGGATTTATGGCTACTACACAAGGGTTCATAATAAGGGCATCTAGATCAAAGGACACAATGATGAACTCCCTCAAGAGGTTTCCCAACCCTTAGAACAAGGGGTTTACACATCATAAAGATACTGGGGGAGAGCTATCATGCATCACTTAGTTGATTTCAAACTTTCCTTACAACTGCAAATTTATATAGCGGTTTGGAAGAGCTTAGCTTATGCTCATTACTGCTTGGGTTGTTCCCTTGGGGTTAGTACTTTTTCCCACCAAGGTAGGCCCTCTAAAGGTGAAAAAAATCAAGTAAGTACATCTGTAGTTCGATCAATCCTTGTTTGCACGAACAAGGAGAGAACACACACGATGCCTTTTCCCACATTAGCAAGCTTTGTTCAATTTTAAAAAACCCCATTTTGAAATGTGGAGGCAATCTTTTAGACAACCTAATATAAAAAAAATGCTTTTGATTCTCAAGATCACCATGAAGCGCGAGAGAAGTGCATACACATTTTGATGGTATTAGTTTGTAAAAAATATTGCAAAACAAGATAAACACATGTTCATTTTAGACCTCAAAAATAATAGTGATTTCTTTTTCTAGCACTAAAACCAAGTGTTTGAAGTTGTTTTGTTAAATTTTTTAAGACCCAAAATCAAATCTAGTGAATTTCTAAGGTTCTTTTTAACCAACTTTGAAAAATAGAAAGATTTTATATGTTCTTTTTAAAACCCAAATGAAATATAGTTAAGTTCTAAAGCTGAAAGATAACAAGATTCCAAAGATTGGGTTATAGGTGTCCCAAAAGTGTTAAAGAAAACATTTTTTACAATTATGAAAGAGAAAGTTCCATAGGAAGCTCTTCTTGTTTCCTCCTCTTCTTTGTCACCTCAACCTGCAAAACTTGATCAGCCTATAGAAAATAGGGCCACAAAATAGGTTAATCGTTAAGAGAAATTAACAATATAAAGCACATGCCAAAATAAACTTGAAAACTATTTTTTACCCCAACCCAGTGTCACAATCCACAAAGGTGTCACTGTTTGGAGCTTCAACGTCACTCTATGTAAATCAACATCGCTCTGTGGAAAAATAGAGATCATTTTTGTTTCGATATATTTCCCAAGTGTCGCCCTTTGGAATTTGACCGATCTAGTCCTAGGAAAATCACTACAATGTCGCCCTTTGGATGCAAATGCAATGTCGCTATATAGCGAGGCTGGACTGATAGCGTCACTGTTTGTCCTCCTCAGTGTCGATGTGTCCTGAAAGAATAGAAAATGGAAAAAATAGTGGAATTGACCAAAATAATGTGTTAATTTTGAGGTTCGAGGCCTCCTTCTAGTGCCAAATGTAGAATGCTTTGCCTAGACCTACTCAAACATGAACAAACAATCAAACATTATTCCATAAAAAAGTGTAAACAAGCATTGCCCATAAAATTCATTAAAACACAAGAACATGAAATAAAAGAAAAATATGAAGTAAACTACTAATGAAATCTTATTCTAATGCTCAAACCAGCATCCCATGGGGGAATTGGTGCTTCTTTGATGTGGAAAGAATCCCTTTCCCAATTCCTTGATAAGCTTGATGATAGATGTGATTCTTGATGCCAAATTCCAATAACCTAGCTATGGATGATGAAATTCTATGCTAACATGGATGAAATGTGGATGAAATTGTGGATCATAACCTTGCCTCAAAATCTGGATGATTGTGGATCCCAAATCAATAGAGAAGGCCTCTATTTATAATGTAGAAGGATTGAAGATTGAAGAATGAGGAGAATGTGGGATTAAAGATAGAAGAATGACATTGTGACACTTCTGAACATGCTAATGAAGGAGAGTGGAGCACATTTTGAACAATGTGCATGTTGAATGCATGTAGGTGGAATTTGAATTTGAAGAGGTGACTTGTGCAAGAGGGGATGTAAGAGGAATTAATGCCAAGTTGGCTCAAGGAGAGGACATGTAAGAGCCTATAATGCAAAGGCGGAGGACAAAAGTCCTTTGGGAGGGAGAATTCAAATAAGTGGAATATTCCCAGAATATGCCATATTTGAATGAAAATATGGTAATTAGTAAATCAAAGAAATTGATTTACATGTACAACTTGCAAAAGCTAGAGGAATGGAGGATTAGTGTTAGGAGTTAATTAATCTTTAATTAACTTAGATGAAATTAGTTGATTGTGACATTTAATTGAAATGCTTGAATTTATTTAAATCAATTGAGAGGATATTGGAGGATTAGTAATTTAATTAAATAAATTTGATTTATTCAATTAAATGAAGAACATTAGGATTTAATTAAATAAAGTTGATTTTATGTAATCAAATGAGGAATTTTTATGAGTTAATCTGATAAAGTGTATTATCCAATTTTAGGAGGAATTTAATTGATTAGTGTAGAAATGATTAAGGAAGAATCAGTGTTAGTAAATCAAGATCGAATGCATGATATCAATCAATATATTTCAAGTGTCTACAACAACATAGGAGGTCATGAAGAAATTCTTTGTTTGCCTCACCTTGAGCATTTAATTGTGTAGGTTATTTGACAAGATAATTCCCCAATCAAACTGTTTTCTACCATCCAAAATTGTTTCAATGAATGGAAATGTCCATTCCTTAAAATGTGTAGTCTTTCTTTCCAAACACCCTGGAAAGCATCATGATTAAGTCATCAATTTCCTTTTTAAAGTCTCCCCTTCTAGGTTGTTCAGGAACCTTATTCAAATACTTCCTTTTAGTTTTCAACCACTTCTTGTTCATGTGGGACCTATTAGTTTCCTTGTCCCTATTGAATAATTGCAATGCATCTACTTCATTTAATTGCTTGGGGTTCTTAGGGGTAGGTTCATTGAACAAGAACCTCATCATTTGCAGAGATAGATCAATGATCACATTCCCTTGGAGGTCTACACACTGCCTTGATGTAGGATTGTAAGCCCCTGCTACAGTCAGTATAAGCTTCAGGCACTGAATTGATAGAGGGAAGAGAGTGACATGTGCGAATCTAGATTGGGCTATTCTTTCAGCCCTCCCAATCACTTCCTCTTAGAATGTGTCTATAATCAACTCATCATAGTTAAATGGCCCCAGATTAGTAACTATAATGTTAGTCCATTCTGAATCCAATTTTCTAGCTATAAGAGTGGCATCCTGATGTTTATATCTCAAAATATAAGGCAATTTCTCCACCTTTATCTTCTTTGGCTTCACTCCCTTTGAGATTTTTGAAACTTTCCCTTCCTTTTGTGAAACCTCTTTATATGCTTCTAACATTGTTTACTCCTGTAAGACAACCCTAGATAAGATCAACAAAAGGCATGGTAATCATCATTACAAGTGTTACCTTTCATACTTCTCTATCCTTCCCTAGGTATCCCTTCATACTTAGTAAAATTTTAAACCTAACAAGAGTGAGACCAGGAGAAAATTAGGAACCAAAGAGCTGAAACAAATAACACAATTAGAACCAGATCAAAAACTATAACTTTCAAAAGTTTCGATATTTAGTTTCATTCGGTGATCCAATTCCACCAAGGCTGGTGGGATTGGAATCAAAATTGGAACTCACTGGGGGTGGAATCATTTCTGGAACCAAACTCCTATGTGAATGTTCATTGGATGAGTTCATTCTTAGCTCTGGCTCCACTATAGATTACCAAAGCCAAGCAGAGTATCCCTGCATGCCCACGTCAATTTGAACCCAGCTTAAAAGAAAGCACAGGGAGGTAGAATTGAATCTTGCCTATGCCCGAACAAGCAGGACTAGAATTGAGCGAGCTAGGGTATTTATGGAAAAGGGGTGACATAAAAATCCTAGTTTGTATGGCCCATCGACCTAAATGAAAACTAGGGCATCAAAACTACACAATCAAATTTGCAAGATCGACAAAGACATAAGATTGGAAGGGTCTAGATAAATATTTAAAACAACTGGAAGGATCTAGAACCCTTCAAACTAAAGCCCTAATTGAAACTAGGGCATGGTGGAATAGAACCACCACCAAGAATGGAGAAAACAACAATAGACCAACGAAAATGAATGAGGATGAGCAAAAGACAAACAAAAAATGGAAGAAAAACCCAAACAAAACCAAAAACACAAATGAACACAAGAAAAGATCCATGAGAAAAGTCATGTGAACGCGTGAGGGAAGGGAATAGGTAAAAAATGGGGAAAACACAAAATGGAATGGGAGAAACCCACCTACCTCAAAACATGACCATAAAAGGTTGGAAATTGACAAGGATCTACTCATGAACGCTCACCCACAACCAAATCATGCTCCTCTTCAAGTTATTTTGGCTCTTTGTTCATTAAAACACTTTGGATAATTGTAATGAGCCAAATAACCTTGATTAAGGTTTTAAAATCCATTTCATGTGTATGTGTAGGGCTACCAGTGTGTAGGGTTCAGTGCAAAGGAATTGGGGCAAGGGAAAGTGCAAAGACAGCTGTTGTTTGTCAAGGTGGGGAGGTGAGGTGGGAAGCAAATTCGAGATGAGACCCGAGAAACTTTGCCAAGGTTCCATTCCCATTGTGGATCAGCTTGGGTCTGTGACAGGGAAAGAGACAGCAGGAGGGAGGCAGGGGGGTGGGATTAGAACCATATCTAGAATCTAGAACTTTACTAAGTTCCCCTAGGTTGAATCTCCATTCCATAAAGGAAAAAAGGAGAACAAACACAAGAAACTCCTAAGAACAAAAGGGAAATGGGATTGGAATAAAGCCATCCAAAATGGGAGGACACCAAACAAGAACAAAACCTGCTTATGAGATATTAGCAGAGCGAGGATTAGAACCAAACCAGACTGGAACTTTTGCAGTTCTAGGTTTGGATTCCACTAATTCTCACCTCTGTCGAAAGGGAAGAAATAAAAGAGGAGAAAAAACAAAAAACAAGGAAAAGCTCACGTAAGAACCCAGAACAAACTCTTAAATCCCGACAAAGAAACCAAAAGGAAAAGAAATAGAGTTGGGATATAACAAAAAGTGGATAGGAGAACAACAATCAAGGTCTAAGAGTACAGTTTTGACACTGCATCCAGAACCCCATGAAAACAAAAGAAACAAAGACCTAGGAAGAAAAATAAAAAATCCTAAAACCCAAACAAAAACACCAAGGACAAAAAAACACAAGGGGGACCCATTTTGATGCAAAAACAAAATGGGGTGGTTATGCAAGGCATAAAAATTGGTGACTCAGCTGGGAAAATGGTTTACCCATTTTCAAGATACTAAAAAATTCAATCACCTAGAACCTCTAATTCATGTAAATTTTAAACTTGAGTATGATCCGTTATGGAAAACAAGGTTGAGCTGGAATTTAAAATGCAAATCAATAATAACCACATTAAATTTGAGTGTGTGCATGTATGATGTATCTATTTCTATAAAGGTTCTTCCCATCCCGAAATAACTATATTAAAGATTTAGGCTACATGAGTTGAATCCTTATGACTGTAGTGCAATGATATCCTGGGTATTGCTCCACTACCAGACATGCGTCCATAGCCCCAATGGAGATACCTCTAGTTCTCTCAAATAGTTTCTCTATTGCCAACCAGACGTCCATAGCCCTGGTAGAGATACTTGAATCACCCTTCTCATATTGAGTTTTTCCATTAGTTAATGGTTCTCTTTTCTTTTATTTTATATAAGATTATTTAAATAGTTTCTTTTTCATCTTTTCCTCAATACTTAGATGTATCATTTTGAAATTTGGGTTGAGAACTACAATGGATTTCATGACAGTGTCAAGACTCAGATTTTTCACCTAAATCTAGAATACAATTATCTTGAAATAAATAGGCCTCCATGTAAACAAACATTTCTATCTATTTCATGATAAATTCAACTGTGGTCTATGAGATTACTTACAATATACCTATTTGTTCTTAACCTTTTAGGTTGCTATTTAAAAAGAACACAAGACACAAGTCTCAAAATGAAAAAATTCTACAGACATACCTTAAAATACCTAAACCAATTTCTCTGCTAGTACCCTTAGTATACATTGAATAGCCACTCTAAATTCCAAAGTAGAGCCAAATGGAGGTCACCTAGAAACAAACAAATGGAAACACAAATAATAACAACAAAAAACAAACAAAACAAAACAAACAAAAGAAAAAAATTGACTAAATAGATACATACAACCAAACAAAACATAGGACCCTCATGGGCCAAAATAGTGTTTGAGAAACTTCCCATTGATAGGAAATGGAATAGTCTCTCCCATTAAAGTTATCAATCGAAAGGAATTTTTGTTGAGGATCTCAAAAATATGATATGGACCCAACCAAAGTTGATCAAACTTTTGGTGGTCCCCTTTCTTTTCCCTAGCTTTATCCAACAATAGTACAAGGTCTGATATTCTAAAAGCTTTTATTTTTTCTCTTTTGTCAAACCAATGTTTGAAAACAATTTGATGTTTAGAAAACTACTCTAAAGCAACATCTCTTTG
>VDFB02303786.1:0-12888 GCA_007258455.2 Sequoia sempervirens
TATAAATTGGATGCCTCCATCTTAGATATTTTGCAGATTCATGATTTCTTTAGGATTCAAGTTGTTTGTGAAGTGGCTCTTGAGAAATCTGCGAAATGTCATGTGAAGCAAAGTTACAAATTGCTGTTAACTCAAAATTTTAGTCATCTTTTCTTCAAGGACAGCTTTCGGGGGAATCTTTGGGCTGTCAAATCAATCCCTAAAATTGATTTGTTCATGTGGACTCTTTCACACAAAACTACTCTGATTGCTGAAAACCTGAGCAAGCAAGGTATTTATGGTCCTTTCTGTGTTCTCTGCTAGAGGGATATTGAAGACATCAATCACCTCTTTATCTATTGTGAGTTTTTCTCAGCATGTACAGAATCATGTTTGGCAGCTGATGGGATTTAGAATTGATATTTCCAACTTTATATCTTATTGCTCCAGATTTGTGACAGATTCATCCAAGTTGCCAAATTGGGTACGGGTACGGGTACACAGATACGGTACATCGATATGGAAAAGAAAAAAAAAAATAGGGTTTGGGTACATCCGTACAAAAAACATATAAAAATATAGATATATACATAAAAATCATAGGTATATACATATTTGCAGCTTAAAAAGTAAAAACAAGAATTAAATTTAGAACACCACATATCATGCCTATGCTAAACAAAAATTATAATTTATAATTTATAATATTAATTATTAATAATTGAACTAATACTACTAGTAACATATACAAATTTATAATATAATTAATAATTTAATATTAATTTAAGTTTATTATTTAACAACTAAATCTATTATATTAATTATTAATTTATTAATATATTAATATAAATTAAACTACAAAATAATAAAATATTAATAATTAAAACAATAAATACAAACTAAAATTAAAATTGTTTATATTATGTTATTTAATAATCATTATAAAACACTTAATATTAATAAATTTAAACTTTTAACTTTTAAATTTTAATATTATTAATATTATTATGTTAATTAATAATAAATAATATATTATAAATTATATAATGATGAAAATATTAAATTTAAAAGTTTAAAGTTTTAAAAATTAAAACTATTACACAATATTAATTATTATTAATAAATTTAAACTAGAAACGAAAAGAATTAAGGATTCAAACTTTTTAATGTTTTAATTTTAAACTATTAAAAACCTAAGAAAATACGGCGGACACGACCTGTTCATCCCGTATTTTCTCCTTGCAACCCCGCATTCTCTTTCGCCGCCAAACTCGACTCCTACTTCGCTCGCGTCGGTGAATAGAAGCTCATCCTTAGGTTTTTGGTTTTTATCATGCAAAAAAATCACCTTCAGACTTCAAAACACTCTGGAATCGCCACATTGACCTGGGATTCGTCGAGATTCGACCAGCGAACTTAGAAATGTTTTAGAGTAGAAAAATCGAACCCTATCCGATTTTGTAGAGATTCCAGAACATATCCGATTCCGGGACGTACCATACCCGGAATCGGCGGTAAATCCAAACGATTTGGTAACTTAGGATTCATCTGATAAGTATCCTTTTGGAGCTTTAAGTATTTGTGAAAGTCATTACCAAGAGTTGTCTGTTAGCATATTTCAATAGCTAGAAGTCATGCTATCTTCAATAATGTTTATGTCAATCCTTTCAACTGTTTTGCCCGTGCCTCTACGCTTATAAAACTTTTATTGAAAGCTGATAGTGGATCAACATCTTCTGGTTGTCGTCTTACTGACAAAGAGAAAAGGTTAATTCCTAAGTTACGGGATTGCCGGGTTAGGGGGCGGTTAGAATTCACGAAAGGAGCCGATGCATAGATACGAACCGCAAGGCGCTTTTAGGTTTAGATGCATTGCTTATGATTCGATGTATATATATATATACTATACATATATATATATATATATTAATAACATTTCATCTCATTATAAATCTATAACATGTATTATATATACAAAAATAAAGAGAAATACGGTATAAAACTGAATCATTTCATAGTATGATACTTGATCATTGATCAATGCCAAATGCCAAAGATAAATATTAAATGCCAATTCTAACAGATCTTGCCAACAAGTTTTCCAGGTCTCAGGTCTCTTAACCAAAGGTATTTTTAGAAAAAAGATATTACATTTTGAATATTTGATTCTCAGCATTCTTTGTTTTTCATGGTTCTCCAAATTTCTATATTTATTTGAACTTCCTGAAAATTTTGTCAAATTATCATTTTTGGAATTGGTATTTAAGGGTCATTTAACCTAGTTCTTCTCTATTGCACTACTTATTCTGTCAAAATTCAAGGTTACTTATAGGCATTAACGTGATCTGTCTCACTCTTTATTTCTGATTTTTTTAACTAATCAGATATATGCTGTTTCATCTATCCCTGTCAATATGCCACTAGATTCACCTCTAATGAGCCTAGAGATTCTCTTGTTATTCAGAATTTTTAGGTGAGCTTCTGCTTTGGATTTGAATGCAGAACTTTTGCACTTGACCGGATTAGAACAACATCCACAGAAATCTTCAAACCAGGGCTGCTTCAGCTTGAATGCTCCTCCTCTTCTGTTTATGCTAAAAACAGAGCTTCTGTGCAGCTCTTAGCAAATTAGAATTCCTGTATTCATTCACCCTCTGTGTTATACATCACAAAAGACTACTTCTGTGCAAAGCCACTAGCCATTTTTAGGGATAGGGAAATTTTTTAAATGTTTTTAATCATGTTTGGGCCCATTTTTTACATGGCCCGTGGTTCATGCCGGAGTTAGCCTGGGTTGCGTGCTGAATGCAGTGAGTTACGTGCTGTAGATGCCTTTCAAGTCTGCGTGCTGCCAGCTTTCATAGGAGAATTTCTGCTCCAAGGGTTAAGTGATTACTGCACGCCCGTAGTCCATGCTGATAACACCACCCTTGGCTTCGGCTGAAGCAGATCGCGATACCCGAACCGGGTTCGAGGCCTGTAATGAGTGCGAATCGGTAACTTAGAGTATGGAAATCAAAGTTTCAGATCCCAACATTAATCAGAAGGGAAAACCCACAGAATTTTTCAAGGATTCCTTTCATTTGTTTGTTGACGGTGCTTCCAAGGCAACCCAAGTGCTGCTGAAGCTGGGGGAATCATTCTGGATGAGAAAAAGAAAATTTTGGTTGAGTTTGCTGAATTTTTGGCTCTGCCCAGAGAGTTAAAAATCATGATTGTGGAAGGGTTCAAAATTGTGAGAGTTTAAAGTGATTCTTTGCTAGCCATAAAGTTTGTGTCAAGGTAAGCTTAAGATGGAAACTCTCTTATTAAACACCATTTTGCAAGAAGTTAAAAAATTTATTCAGGGGCTTCCTTGTCTTCAGATTTGAACATATCAGAAGGAATTATAATCAGCTGGCTGATTTTCTCGCTAATGAGGATGCCAACCTCAGTCATGGGTTACTTAGTATAACATATAAAATGGAGCTAGAGTTCAACTCATTCTTGTGCTTTTCTGTTCTGTTATGTATTGGTTTTTTTTCCCTTCCTTTGAGCTCTGCTTGTTGGGTTGAGATTGGTTGTAATATTTCTTTTGTTTTAACACTATTCATTTTTCTCAGTCAAAAGGATAGTATTGCACACTAATATTTAAAAATAGGAACTCAAAGTTCCTCAAATGTCTGAATTTCAATGAAACTATTTCACAATAATTTTAAGTAGCTCAGACTTATTGCACAACAATCCTTGTCAATTTTATTTATTTTCATGTGATTTGTTGTTACAAATTTAATTCACATATCAATTCCCAACACCAGTGCATAGGCAGGTAGGATTGGTTTAACTACCTGTCTACCCAAGTTGTGTGGGGAATCACTAATGCATTTTTAAATCAAAGAAATATAGATTAAAATTCCAATGGCTTTAAACAAAAAACTAAAAGTTACACCCAAAAAATAACAAAAGAAATGCTGCCTTCAGTGAGAAACCTCTAATGGAGTAAGAGGGCATTTTCCATCCATCCTAATTGCACCAGGCCTAATAACACGACCAGTTCTGTTAAATTTTCCCCTCCAACCTCTTTCACGTGCATCATCCATTTCTTGCTTTTCTTCCTTCCCTCCATCATAGACACAGCAAGAGAAGGCTACCATATCCTGCAGTGCATATTAAAATCAGAACAATGCAACCGCTTAGAAAACTGACATTAACATAATATATTCAAGCAAAAATCACTTCAAGCTAGCTACTGTTCATTAAAAATGTAGACTTTCAATTATTGCTCAAATCATGAAAAATTTTGTTTCAGAAAAAATGTGAAAACCTCTTCAAATCGAAGGTGCACAGAAATGTACTTTCCACTACTGTTGGAGCTGTGCTCAATCATACGGTCCACCAATTTATTGGCAAAAGAAGAAATGGGCTCGGAAAACCTTAATGCTTCATAATCAGCCAGACACCTTAGACGTTGAACCCTCAGTGGAACTTCAGGAGACAATCGATTTGCAAATGGAGCAATACGTATGACTCTGATCATGCAAATCACACCTTTTAGAACCACAGAAATTAGAACACAATGGCTTCTTGTTATAAAATATGAATAAGAAACAAACCAATAAAATAGGGAGCATCATTGTAGAACTTACTATTAACATAAAAACTCAAATTTTCAAAAATTCTAATGTTCCTTTTTGTGTCGTGTTGTTTTGGCATCAAATATGTTCTACATAACTAATAAATTGAGAATGAACTATTATATAACCATTCCATTTGTGAAAACGTAAAAAGAGCTATTTATTATACTGGAACATAAAATCTAACATCTCAAAAAGGAGGAAATTTTGCAAACTTGATCATAATATGATTTTATAACAAATTATACTATTCTCAGTTCTTAGTAAGTAAAGCATGCTAGCAAGCTTCCAAAGTAGCTGCCAAACCATTATAGTAAAAGAAAATTAATATCAATCCCTCATCTTTTTTGTAGAGACAAAATCAAATAATGAGGTGGAGTTGGAAGCTTTGTTAGAAAGCTTGAAGGTAGCTACAATGTCTTGTTACAAGCATTTGATAATTGAAAGTGATTACCATATCATAATTTTGGGGCTTGCTAAGGGTTCTACTCGGAATGGAAGCTTGATAATGGGATCTCAAAAGCTGGCTCCTAGTTTCGGAAAATGTAGTTGTTCTTTGTTGACAGTTTATAGAAGGAAGCGTGCAGATCTTGTAATGTCCCCTCAAAATTAAAACAAGATTAACCCAATGCCCATTATAACATTTCTTGTGGGACTTAGGAATTTGGCATTCAGAGAACGGAATTCAATTATAACTCCAACTATCTTCAAGTCAGGAACCACAATAGATAATATTGAGTGTTGGGCAGCGACATATGTGAATGAATCCCTCTAACGTTAATACTGCAGCCTAATATATAATTGGAGCTTACTCAACACTGGCAGTTGACAATAGAATGTTGCACTAATTACCTTCTGTGATTTCCTTAATTAAGGCGGCTCCTCAACACAAAGAATAATGCAATTTCCAATAGGGATTACTTTGAAGAAACTAGTCAAAGGCGTTTCTTTTGCATATACACTTTTGACTGGTGTGAATGACAGCAGAAAACATGTATAAGAGCGTGCATAAATGCCTCACCATTGAGGTCATGATTTTAACTTGATTACCTTTGACCGTTGCATGTTCTGACTTCAGTGTCCATGTAAGAGAGAGTGATGGCATTTGCTGAAACACTAGACAGGCATAAGGAACATGAAGAGAGGAAACAACAGATGAAAAGAGAGCACCATGATGATGATCGAGACAGGTATCCAAAATTGATGAAAGTCAAGAATAGACCAAATGAAAGATTGCCTAAAGTGGCATGGATATAGCCTCCTCCTCAAACAATGGCATCGCTTTAGGTGCTATTACTTTTTCATTTGTCTCAGTTGCAGAATCATCATTCTCATTCAAGGATAGGACAGAAAAGGGATTAATTAATATTATAAAACAAAAATTAAAATTAAAGTTTATTTTTAATAAGATCAAGGGGCACATGTAGAGTTGTCTCTATTGAAGAAAAGGGGATATTTAAAAGAGACCAAGCAAGGAGAAGGAAAATCATATTTTAGAAAACATTTTATTATCTGATTTCTACTCCTTGTTGGAGCATGGAATTTCAATTCAAGTAACCTGAGGACGAAAACCCTCTAGGTCAGGATTAGTGGACGAAAACCTCTAATTCATACTTGGAGAAATCTCACCCAGAGATTGCATGTGAACTTCTCATTAACAGCCATTGTGCTATAAACTTCAAATAATAAAATATTATATTGCTGGTAGAACCCTGTGCTCAGTTTGAATTCTTTCCACATTACGTTGAGTATTACTTATTCGTGAATTTTGTGGATTTGTCCATACTTGGTAGAGAAATAAACATTAAAACACTATGGTAACATAGTGGTATTGAATCTAATTCAGTGCACAGTAGCAATCCTCAAGCAACTAACTTGTAATGTCGTTTTTAGCACTTCACTTTTCAGTGATTGATAGCCTATTCCCAGTGTGCTGTTGGCTAGTCAGTGGCAAAATTAGGGTTTCGCGTTTTGGAGGATGCTTTTTCTCGAGGTTGGTTGTTTTAATGGCGGATTCTTTTTGGGTTTCGGATAGCCGCGGTGATATGTTTCTCTTGGCATTCTGAGCACTTTCTGGAATTTACTATTTTTAGTAAATTCTATTTCTGGCAGTGGTCCTATTGGTTTCGGCACAGTTGACTTTCCTCTTCAGTCGACTCAATTGGTTTATTCAATTTTGGCCTTGGGAATGCAGTTTCAGAGAGATAAGTTCATTTCACTCAAATAACATTATATTTTAATGTTATATTTCCCCCTTGGCCTAATCTCTTAACTTAATGTTGTTTTAAAAGGTGGTCTTTAAGGGTGGCGCCATCATTGAGATTATTTCATAATTATTAAGGTTGAATTAAAGCCTTAATTTGGACGCCAATATTAAAAGTGATGAATTTAATTAAAAAGTCAAAAATTGGAGCTTTGAAGAAAGGGACGCCATCTATTGGAGGATTAGGGTTTGACTCTGAAAGGAAGATTAGGGTTTCGAGAAGGTCAACGGAAAATTATAAAAGGAAGCCTTTGGTTCTCTTTTCATCATCTTTCATCTACAGGAATGTTATGCTGCCGGTTTGGCTCTGGGATTGCTTCGAGGAATGTAAGCCTCCTAGCTAGGCATTGCTTCTCGCTTGAAAGATAGCGACTAGTGGTGAGATAGTATAGTCTGAGTGTTTTGTATCAAGATTTCTGCATTATTGTCATTGTGTGGCTTTGTAGTTCAGATTTGTGCATTTTAGTGAGATTCTAGAATTGCATTTTCCTCATAGCAGATTATTGTTTTTAATCACAAGTCAAAAAATACAAAAAGTGTTGTTCTGGGTATTGTCTCATTGGTTTTCTCTGTTGGAGGCGACCCTTCATGAATATTTGCAGATTTTAATATGAAGCGTATGATTTTATAAAGCAAATTCGTCATTCGTTGTAGGGCGCACTTTCTGGAGTGCCTTGGGATCCGTGTCATTAATTATTAGCCACTTTTAGCTGCCTTTTCTTATAACTAAACTAGGCGCCATCATTCTATAGGTCCATTGCATCAAACTTGAGGTCTTTTGGGTCTGTTTAGGGTGTTATACGAGCAATTTAGTGGGTTACAGGCATGCTGGTTTTACAAAAGGTGCAGATCTGAATAAATCAGAATCTTAAATCTGGTTTTTGAGAGAAGGAAATCAGTTTTGATATGTCCATTAAGCAAGGAGAAGTCTCTATTTTAATGCTCGTTGAATTGTTCTAACTCTATGCTCTTGGCAGGCGAATTATCTATCATATTGTAAGCTGATAGTAGTACTGGCAGCAGTTCTTCCATCTTGCTTAATCGTGTTTTGTAATGCTCATATTTACATTCTGTAATTGCAATTGTATTTCTTTATCTCCCACCCTATGAGTGACAACACTCAGGGGTTAAGCTTTGATGGGTTGGCCGAGGTACTTCAACGTTTAGCTTATTTCTCTTTCAAAGCGTTGTAATTTGTAATTACTGTATATGGTCGCCCTCAGCTCCCATCTTTGGTTAGATTGCTTTTATGCGGTGTTGAGGTTCCCTTCGATTACTTTCGTGAGTGTAGAGATCCTTTGACCATATGCTTACGCCATCATCGAGCCATTCTTGGTTAGAGTTCCTTCGATACGTTTGCGCGTGATCCCTGCGACCAATGCTCACACCTTGCCACTCATCCGGGATCACGGGTGTACGTGCAGTTGGGATTGCTTGACATGCGTTTTGGTTAAGATCGCTTATGCGAGTGCGTTTTGTTTGTAAAGCTACATTATTGAAAAAAGCGAAAAATTTGGCTCGAATGTTTCCTTAACTTCAAAAAGTATTAGAGTTTGTAGATTTTATTGATAAAGAAATACTTAACTATTTGAAAATCCAAGTTGATTATTCAAGGATTGATTATATGGTTCTATGGCTTGCCACCATTACTCATAATTGGACTAAATCTGATCCTGACTTCATTTCTAATTTGTGAAAATCAATTGGTGAAATTCATTGAATTAAATTTTATTAAACCAGGATGATCAAATATCCCAAACAGGTTATTACAAATCTAGAATTGATCTAATGCCTTTCTTGTCACTAGTAAGTGAAAGGCTTGGTTCTTGAAAAGATTTGCCCTACTCTTACGTGGTGGATTGGATCCCTTAGTATAAAAATCTTTTGTACATTGTTTGTACACCTTGGTGTATTATTGCCTGGGTATGTCTTAAGCCTGTACATGTGGGGTTTTGTGCTCCCCATTGATTATGTCTCCATTCATTAAAGGATATTTGTAAATGCAAGGGGTATGTGCACAAAGATGGGGAGCCACAACTTTCGGGTCCATTTTGCCTATAACAAGATTGCATTATAATGCGCTTGCGTTATAACACACTAGCATTTTGCTTTCATAAAAACAAAAAAATAATGTTTTCCAAAACATAAGCATGTTATAACGCACTACATTTTAACTTGCTTTGAAAACTACCGACCCTTAGGGTTGGATTTGCTGTGGACATCCAACCCAATGGGTTGGACTAACATGTCAATGCCCAAAGACGTGTTTTCTACAAAATATGGAAAAACAACTAAATGTCAAGTGTGCTCTCCATCAAGTTTGAACATCTTTTGATGTTGATCTAGAAAACTGTCACAATAACATCAAGCTCTCTCTTACCTTTTCAACCATGTGATTTTTTCTACAGTTTGAATACGTTAAGGTTTTGATCATTATTTATTTTGCTAGTGTCTTCTTTTTTTGCCAAAAAAAACCTATGTATAGTATTTCTTGTGGCATTTTTTAACCATTCATCCAAATTTTAAACAAATTACATTTTTACATTCTAGACTCTATACCATACACATTTAAAAAAGAAAATTTGACTTTCGATCAGTTTTCAAAAAAAAAAGGGAGCAGCATGCACAACTTTTCATTTTTTCGGATGTGTCCACTTTGAAAATTAGTAAAAATTCAAATATTAATTAAAAAATTAGCACAAAAGTCGAGCATAAACTACATGATGTTAACTAATTTTCCACTAAAGCTACTTATGAAATTCTTAAAAAACATCAACATTTTAAGAGGAGCACACCAAACGCTATGTTATATTTTTTTGACAAAAACAAGAGTATTTTGTATGCTCCCCTATTTGAACCTCTTAATCTCCACCCCGTTTTTTGAAACTTAGTTTAGAAACTAGATTTCAAGCACTACAAGTCTTGTTCTTGTCAAGTCTTCAAATTTTGAGCATGGCTATCATCAATTTCTCATCCAAGATCACTTTTTACTCATTCCTATAAAAGAGTGGTCACTTTTGATCCCGTTTTGGTCCCCCATTTCCATGCACATACCCCAAGGAAAATTACCTTTATCATCTTGTGTGTAATTATTAGTTTGTGCTCGTCTCCTTAACATGGTACATGTATGAGCAACCTTTTTTGGGAAGAAGAAATCTTCTATAGATTTCATTTCGAGTTTCTAGTGCCTTGCAATTTTTGTTATTTGGCTCGTGTTTGGGTGTTAGGGAAGAGCAATAAGAAAATGAAGTTGCATGTGCAACTTAGGAAGAATAGAGACTAACTATGAGCAAGTTAGAAATGTGGTTGGAAAACAATTTCTTCATCCATGATCTTGCCACTCTTCAATTTATCACAAAAATGCTAATTCAAGAGAGTTTGGTTAACATTGGTGACCCAAAAATATCATCCAACCATTTTGGAGAGTTTCAAAGAAAAATTGCATGCACATGTGGCTGATTAAGAGGAATTGGATAGAATTTGTAATCAGCTTTTGCCTCCATCTTTTCCAACTCCACATAGTGTGTTGGATGAGGACAAACTCCCCCACCAAGTGGATGGCCTTGCTCAAAGTCTATAGGAAGAAATTTGTGCCATTAGAAGTAAAATTCAAATGGTTTATGAACAAGAGAAGGAAATTGTGACTTATTGGGGGGATCATGCTTTGTGTAGATACTAGATAGCCTAAGGGTCATCCACCAAGATGGTAATGAGCGTTTCCAGCATGTTCACTCTCTCTTCCCCTTCATTGGAAGTTCCCTAACCCGTTCCATGCAGCATCCTTATTCGAGGCCAAAGTATTAAGATACATAGTTCCTAGGAAAGAGCGGAAAAAGTTGGATCAAAAATATGAAGGTGTGCAAGTGACTATGGTCAAGTGTGCTAATGCAATTGGGCCTTCAACTAGCCACTATTAATTGGGGAAAGAGGTAACTGGATGAATTGGAGGCTCCAAGTAGCAGGTGGTGTCCTCTTATTTTTGAAGCAAGCGTTGTAGAAATAGGACAACGAAGACCTATTATTCCTTTTGGTATTTTGGCCTAGCTAGTAACTATTTCCTTTCTTAGTCCTTTGGCAATCACAATTTTTATCAAAACTTTGTAGTCATTAGCAGGTATAGGATAGACAAGGTTCAATCTTTTATCATTGTTACGAAATATTATATTTACAAGATACAGCCCCAATACAAACCTCCATTTACTAATAAAAACAAATAAACTAATAACTATAAAAAATAGATATTTTTAAGATTATAGATTGTAATGTCCCCATTTTGTAAAACACGGAGATTCGTGAGGATTAGCCTATCATTTGACCTTGTTAGGCTAACAGTATTGATAAACCCGGTCGTGTGGGTTACTCGATGATTAGAGACATTTACTCTTGGTGCATTGAGTTTTGGCCTTTTACGAGTTATTTGAAAGCTTTCAGTTATTTTGCTATTTGCCAGTAAGTTTACTATTTTGGGAGAGTCGAGTTCCTGTTAATGAAAACTACAGCGGGAGCATATTGTGTCTCACGACCCTTGATTGGGCGCTGCGGCTATTTTCTAGACTCGATTCATGCCTATTTATAGTAAGTCATTGATTTCTATTTTGGGCATCCCGTCACATGGAGGCAAGGAAGTGGAGCTCATGGCGCAGACGGCTTAGCAGTGAACAAGGCCCACATCAGAATATTGAGAGTTTAAGTAGCTTGGTGATTTGACATTAATATTTTAATATTATTATAAAGTTATAAAGTAACTTTATAATAATAAAGTCACTTTAATATAATAAAGTGCGTTAAGTGAATAATTTAATGTAGGAATAAATCTTTTATCCCACATTGGTCAAGAAGGTGTTTGAGCTCTCCTAAGGAAAGAATAAAAAGAGAGGTAAGAGCTCATTCTCAGCATCCAGTTGATGAATATTATTTTGATTGATTTTTATTGTGGAGCCTAGGGCTTTCGCAGTTTTCTTCTTTGATCATAGGAAACGAAAACTTCCTATTGATAGCATAACTGAGGGAGTGAAAGATCTCTTGAAGGGTTGCAATTGAGGAGAGGATAATTCTGTCCTTTCATTTGTGCAAATTGGTGAAGTTTTCTACAAGGGTTTTAAAAGATAATCAATTCCAGATCAGAATTAGTGCTGGTCGCTACAGTACCCGCTACAGTGCAAGTGAACAGTGTCGTGCTACAGTACCACGTGAACAGTACCGCACTACAGTGGCATTCAAGTTTGGAGGGTTTATTCCTGCTAATCTATTGTTTTTTGGGCATCTATACTGCTGGGCATTTCTTTACCAGGTTTGAGTAATCAGAATACATGCTTATTTCTTGTTGTATCAGTTCTTATGCAATGCACAGAAAACCTTTGTATTTCTGAGTATTATAGTTAGAAAACCTTTGTATTCTGGCTGCCAGTTAATCACAGAAAAGTGTGAATCAGTCTGAAACTTTGTGCTACTGTTATCACATTCCGGAGTGCTTAGAAATGCCTTTCTAATTGCTGTTAGTACTCAGAAAATGTTTTGAATCAGTCCCAGAATTGTTTGTAGACAGAAATCAGTATTTATAAACTGCTGTGAAAGAACTGTATGCTGTTATACTGGTGAATCACCTTAGAATCTGAACTGAGTATTGTATTTAAAGTTGATTTTGTTACCAATATCGCCCAGAATTAAGTATTGTGGTTCCCTATGGGATGTAAGACAACTTTGGTACTGTAGATTTCTTTCAGTAGTAGTGGTATGATAAATCAGTCATAGATACATTTATCAAAACTTGTAATCAGCTTGTAATGAGTTTATGCATCATACAATAAAAGAGTTGGAGCTGCATATTAAGTAATTTTCTTTGGCTGTAGATGATAGTTTCAATCTGAGTCTGAATCTGATTATGCGTGCCAATTGTTCGTAATAATGTCTATCAGCTGAAGCATATATTTCATGTCATTTCAGCCATAGATCTTCATTGAAAGTTACCAAAAGATTGTTGCATTGCACCCTCAGTTAGTTCGGACTTTGGCATATGTTATTAGCATTTCATTT
>VDFB02303787.1:0-13706 GCA_007258455.2 Sequoia sempervirens
ATTCCGGAGTGCTTAGAAATGCCTTTCTTCTAATTGCTGTTAGTACTCAGAAAATGTTTTGAATCAGTCCCATAATTGTTTGTAGACAGAAATCAGTATTTATAAACTGCTGCGAAAGAACTGTATGCTGTTATACTGGTGAATCACCTTAGAATCTGAACTGAGCATTGTATTTAAAGTTGATTTTGTTACCAATATCGCCCAGAATTAAGTATTGTGGTTCCCTATGGGATGTAAGACAACTTTGGTACTGTAGATTTCTTTCAGTAGTAGTGGTATGATAAATCAGTCATAGATACATTTATCAAAGCTTGTAATCAGCTTGTAATGAGTTTATGCATCATACAATAAAAGAGTTGGAGCTGCATATTAAGTAATTTTCTTTGGCTGTAGATGATAGTTTCAATCTGAGTCTGAATCTGATTATGCATGCCAATTGTTCGTAATAATGTCTATCAGCTGAAGCATATATTTCATGTCATTTCAGCCATAGATCTTCATTGAAAGTTACCAAAAGATTGTTGCATTGCACCCTCAGTTAGTTCGGACTTTGGCATATGTTATTAGCATTTCATTTCAGTTATTTGCACTTTACTTGGCAATATATCATTGAAAGTAAACTCTTTGAAAAACCAAGAAAATATATAAGGCAGAAAACTTGGTGTTAGCAAGTGTCCACTTGGGGTGGTACATTACATGGATAAATAAGTAAATAGAAATAAAAAATATTAATGTACATTGATGACCATAATAGGTCACTAGGACTCTAAATTACCATAGGAAAAACAATCCTAGGGTTTGGAAAATAACTAAATATTAAAAATAAAATAGCATAACAGAACTAGAGGAAGTAAGCCTAACATATGTTTTAATCACAAATTCAAATACTACGTGAGGGAAGGACATCACTGTGAAACACAAAAGCTTAAATCTATCAAAGTTGGACCAAGACAAGACAACACTATCAAATGTAGCAAGGGTTGAGCAAAAAGAACAAACAACATCATCACTTAAAACCATAAAAGGCCCAAAGAGTGTGTTAGTGCCTTCTAGTACAATAAAAAATGGTACAATGTGTAAGGTTAAATTTCTTCGAATTAGAAGAGGAAGCTCCCATGTAATAGAAAACAAAACTAAACCCTAGAACCTAAGGAAACAACCTTTAGCTTTTTACAATATGTACAAGTAAAATCTTGGGGTTTTGAACATGCATTGCAAACAAACTAAATAATTGCATATTTTTTGTCTCACATAAGGGCACGAGGCTTATCAACACTTCTATTGAAAACGATAAAATTTTATAGCTTTTTCTTGAAAGCAAACACCCGATAGCTAACAAATGTTGGCACTCTCTAGCCAAAGTGGAGAATAGAAAGCCTCAGTAAAACACAAAACTTAGAATTGGATTACATACACAAGGTTAAGCAAATTGAAAGTAGGAAATTGCAAGCAAGCTACAATTACACCTTAATAAAATTTGCAATACAAAGCCTGCAACTTTCAACAAAACCAATTCAATTTTCTTCCACAACACATACACAAGATCACATAGAAGCCTGAATACTAATCTTAGTGAAAAATAGCACTCAATTATGATTCCATGAATATCTAAGTACCAAATGCACTTATTTATAAGTTTTTACAAAGCTTTGCATGAAAAATAATAAAAAGCTAACCAAAACTTTTCTACACTATGAATAGTTTGATTGCACACAAAGCAAGCTTAATATATGATTTGGTCCACAAAACCAATATCTAAATCTAGAAATCTTCGAACTGATTTTTGATAAAAACAAATGGTACATTGACCTTCTAGAAGGTCATCTAAAAAGTAAAAATAAAACACCTATAAATAGATCTTCCAAAAGGTCCATTTGAAATAGTAAATTCTCAAATATAGCAATGGCTAAAAATAGTAGTTCAAATCATAGATTTCCCAAAATATGACTATCTTCACAAAAATAATGACAACTAAAAATAGCATGGGCTATAAATAACTCAACCTAAAAACAGCCAATATAACACTTGGCTCCAAGCAACGATTTTGACAAAGCGATTTCGTTCTGACCATGAGAAATCTTCTGAAGAAGACCTAAAACTTGATGACCAATCTTGCTCAATTGAGTTGGATTTCCTCCTCAAAAAACTTGTGCAATTCAAAGCCATGTGCCTAGATCCGATCCATGATTAAGACAAGTGTTGATCCTTGAATAGCTGTGATGACATTTATAGAATCCACAAGTCAACAAGATGCTAATCAACTTTCTCCAATGGAGTTTTTTGTAGACTTGGACTTCTCCATGTAGAGGGCATGCTTCTGAGTCATTGCACTTTTTGTTATATATTAAATTCACTCTGTCACTTAATTGTCTCTCGCCAAACACATTGTTTGGGCCTCCAAGAGAAAATTTCACTAATGTTTCATTTTTCACTTCTATCATGCAACCTCCTAGGGATATGTTTGCACACTTGGGAGCACTTTTTAATGTTTTCACTTTGGCATTTTCACACTAAAGTGAATTCAAGCACCCGTAGAGGTGAGAACCCAAATTTTCTTCTAATTTCTCATTCACTTGTTATCCAACCAGCAAGGGGTGCAACCAAGCACTTGGGAACACTTTTTTATGTTTTCACTTTGATATTTTGACACTTAATTAAATAATTAATTAAGTTGTTGAAAAAGCATAAAGTTAATGGCAACTTAAATTAATTATTTTAATTATTTTGTAAAAGTGACTTAAAGTTGGAAAAGTTAAATAATTTAATAAAGTCACTCTTTTGGGAGAATAAGGGGTTTAATTTAAAAAGGTAAATATGGGTTTCCAAGAAGCAGGTAGGGGTTACCGAAAGTTGAATTAAAAGGTTTGGGAGTTCATTTTCAGTTCATGCTTGGTTAATTTTATTTGTTTGGGTTTTTGTAGCTGAAAACTCAAGGATGAAACCCTTGTGCTAGTGGGTTGGACGGAAACCCAATTCATTTTTTCAGGTGGATTCATTTCAGAATTCATAGTCGGACTTCATCATTTTTAAGTTTGAAATTTGTGAAGTCTTATTTAAGACAAATTTCAAAGATTTAATTAGAATCAACGGCAAAGAGGAATATGGTGAAAATCATTTTATATTAATTGTAGTAGCCACCGTTGAAGAGGGGTGAAATTACATTGTAATTCATGAAAACTTGACATTTAAGGAATCGCACTCCAATATTATGAAGTTGCGCAGACATTAGGAGTCTATTATATTTACTGGAATCAATATTCTTCAAGCTTAGCGTATACAGAAGTTTGAGTTGAATAACTTAATATTACTTCTACAGACCACCTAAGTTGTGGAGAAGGGGTCGATTTTAAATATGGTATTGGCAAGGCAATATTGTCGAATCACTCTAGCACTCTTTTTAGAGTTGGTGAATCTTTTCAAAATCAAGCGCAGTATTTCAGTCAGGGAGTCAGCAGTATAATATTAACCACAACTTGCATTAAATCGTCCCATTCTATACAGTGTGGCAATTTGAAGAGTCCATAAGAACATCACAACCCTTTGGAGAAGTCGACCAAACAAGACACTATTGAAGGTTCTTATGAATCATATTACTTCCTAATTCACAAAAAATTCAAGGAGCTTGAGCCACGCCATATATATAAGTTCATATCTAGGTGTCGTGAGAGTTTAATATGGTATTACATGCAGTAAGTGCCAACATCTGAGTTGAACCACAGCTAATCCCAAAAGTAAGGCGAGTAATAAAAAAAGATAAGGAAAGCAATCAGGTCAAAGGAAGGGTAGACGTGGTGATTGATGAAGTAAATAGTCTTTGGAAGATTGCATAGCTTTTAAGGGAGGTGACATGGCTTATTTGGTGAATCATAAGGAGCATTAATTTAAGGAGTTGGGTTGCCAAGACAAAGAGTTAACACTTAAAGAATCCAGCCACCTTAATAAGTCTACCGTTGAGTTTTTAGAAGTGTTAAAGGTTTATTTTATAAAGGACATTGTGCCATTATGGAAGTACACGGGGTTGATGTACAGGTCAGCATCAATACTTATATTTATTTGTGTCAACACCAATTTTAATATATATACTTCCCTGTGCAAGCTTCTCTGCAATTAACCAATTGGTACATTGTAATAATTTTGTGTGGTTGAAATTAAGTTGTCTAGAAATTGATTTTTTGGTGGGAATGATTAAACATAATTGAGTCATGTTTAAAATTTCGAGAAATTTATATTATGCCCATAATAGATAAATACAATATTCAAATTGGTGAAAAATCTGAGAACAAACTCAGAGCAGCTTCCTGGCAAACTGTTTGATGAAATGTCTGAGCAACCAAATTGGAGAAAATTGAAGAAATTTGCATAGAAATTTGGGGTGGGTTATTTCAATGGTATCAAAGCACAAGATTGGGTAGTTCAGAGATTTGAGTTTCAGTTGTAAATCATGGCATCATTGAGTGCAAAAGAGTTGAGACAAAAACTTTTTATTGCAGGAGAGAAACTTGCACACTTACCTCAGTCTAAAAAGGTTCTTCTCGGCACTTTGGAGGAAGTAGAAATTTGTTTATACATGGTTGATCTGTCACCCTCTCATTTGTTGCAACTAGCTATGACTCCATCAGTGCATTCTTTGGTTAAGCCAATGCTTATGAGACATCATGACAAAGATGTGAGACTTGCAGTCACCAATTGCCTAAATGAAATTATAAGGATTATAGCTCCTGAAATTCCATACAATGATGACCAAATGAGGGAGATACTACAATTGATGATTGAAAGCTTTCATGGGTTAGGTGATATCAAAAGCCCTTCTTTAGGTAAGAGGGTTAAGATTTTAGAATTGATGGAAAAGGTTAGATCCTGTGTGGTGATGCTTGATCTCAAATGTGATGATTTGATACTCAAAATGTTTCAATGCATTTTTTACAAAAATCAAAAATTATCATGCATAGAATGTTAAAACTGTTAGTTTTAGGATCAGATTTTCAATAAGCAGAAATACAACAACACATGAACAATAAACACAACACTTTTACCTTGGGAAAACCCTCCTTCTCAAGGGAGAAAAACCCAGCCACAAATATATCACTTATATATTTAATGAAAGAGCAAAAACAAAACAATTAGGCCACACACTAGGCCAAACAGATGCAATGATTATAGCACCTCTTCTTAGATGCAAAATACACAATGATAATAATCTCTCCTTGATATCGATCTGCACTAGGCAATATTATACTCTGCTGTAGAAGTACGAACTCCTAATGTCATGTGAATGTCTTGAGAATTATAGTCGATCTCCTTGAAGCAAGTATTGATCTGCTGTATGAAGATGAACTCCTGCTGAAAGTATGCGAACTTGTTTTGGAATGGAGAGGAAGACGCCTTGATTATATACACAATGAAGTGACTCTTCATGAAGGGTCGGCCACTTACATAGAGAGATGACTTTACAAGAGGTGGCGACCTTTTAATTAAGTCGGCTTTTAATGAAATAAAAAAATATGAATTATTATTTGTGAAATGAGATGTCACATCTCATTAGTCGGCCTCATCGATTGTTTATTTAATTATTTTGAATTTTATATAAGGGAGAAGGAGATCTCCCGCCGCTACTTACATCAACACTCCGTCTTAGCTAGGGAGATATCTTTCTAGATATCCACGTCATGGAGTTTCTCAACATGGCGCCCACAATGGCTACACCCATTTGTGGAAAGCACAAAGGTTCATCCCGGAGTCTCTCAACGTGATGTCGTCATCTCAACATAACGTACACCATGGCTACTCCCATGTGTGGAAAGGAACATGTGCACAAGTGCCCATCACGGAGTCACTCAACGTGATGTTGTCATGGAGTCTCTCAACATGACGTCCACCATGGCTACTCCCATGTGTGGAAAAACACAAGTACAAAGGATTCATCACGGAGTCTCTCAACATGATGTCTCATCTCAGTCTCAGAGATGAACAAGGGCTCGCACCTCATATTTCTCCATCTCAGAGAAATATACACTACAAGGGCTTTCACCTCATACTTCTCCGTCACAGAGAAATATACACTAACAAGGGCTTTCACCTCATATTTCTCTGTCACAGAGAAATATACCCTAACAAGGGCTTTCACCTCATACTTCTTCGTCACAAAGAAATATACACTACAACAGATCTCCATGATGATGTGACTCCCTCTAAAGCTCCAAGTACTTGCATCAACCTCCTGACCTCCTCGTCCAAGGTTGCCTCTGTTGGTTTGTCAGACTCCCTCTAAATGTTAATTCCTCCTCTTCGAAGAAACTGATCACAATGACAATCTGAATAGGTTCTTCCTCTTCGAGAGATGTCTCCAGTTATGTGCCACCAACTTAGTCTCATGGCACCAAGCTGTGTCTCCATTCTTCAACTTGTGTGACTTCCTCACAGGATGCATCAAGCTCTTCCTCCCTTGAATGCAATCTCTCATCATCCTTATGCTTCTCAGTCCGTCCTGAAAGCATTTTAGAGAGTTTAATAATAGTTCATAGAACTAAACTATCCCGAAGAGAAATACCAATGCTAGAATCATACATGATTCACTATTCCAATATTATTGCAAGAATTAATAACTACATAAAATTCATTCAAGGTACAAGCATAAAATACTTATCTCTTTATGTTGGTACACCAATGAGCTAGACCTGTAGTTGTGTCTCATCTTCGCCACCTTCACTCGATCTCGGCCTCATGGAAAGTGGGAAAATGAATCGACCGTTTATCAAAGATTGAAGACTCCATTTAAATCTTGAGATCACATTATGAATCAACGCACCCATACTCATGCGATGAAAGAGTTTAAGTAATCAAAAGAGTGAAAATAAATCATCACGACTTCCTTCCACACGGCCAAAGAGAATACGGAATAGGAGAAATGCCACGAAGTGTTAAGCCACCCTTAATCAATGAATCAACAAATACCACAAGAGTCATCCCTCCATACATCACCATTGCAACCATATTGAACATTTATTTGTGCATCGAACAGGCCTGTGGCTTCAATCATTACATCCTGATTGAATTTTTGTTTAACCAAATTTGATCGGATCTTTTCATAGACCCGCTCTGATACCATGTTAGTTTTAGGATCAGATTTGCAATAAGCAGAAATATAACAACACATGAACAATAAACACAACACTTTTACCCTGGGAAAACCCTCCTTCTCGAGGGAGAAAAACCCAGCCACAAATATATCACTTATAGATTTAATGAAAGAGCAAAAATCTGTTTTACATTTAGGCCACACACTAGGCCGAACAGATGCAATGATTATAGCACCTCTTCTTAGATGCAAAATACACAATGATAATAATCTATCCTTGATATCGATCTGCACTAGGCAATATTTTACTTTGCTGTAGAAGCATGAACTCCTAATGTCATGTGAATGTCTTGAGAATTATAGTCGATCTCCTTGAAGCAAGTATTGATCTGTTGTATGAAGATGAACTCCTGCTGGAAGTATGCGAACTTGTTTTGGAATTGAATTAAATGCCAAATGGAGAGGAGTGTTGATTTTAGATGATCAGATTTAGTGCACAAAAAATTAATTCAAAATCAGACATAATGACACAGCAGATACCCTGGGAAAACCCTCCTCTTGAGGGAGAAAAACCCAGCAACAAAGATCTCTCTTTTATATATAAATCATGGCAACAATTCTCTTTACAATGAGGCCAATCACAAGGCCAATATTCAGCATCTACACTAGATGCACAACAGATAATAATCTGCCCTCCCTAAATCTGCACTTACAGAAATTCGCAATCTGCCCTTGAAGGAATTCACACTTGAATGAAGGAATAAATCGAACTTGCAGTCTTGCTGGCTTCGCCTTTTATGCCGAATGTCTTCCTCAAGGACTTACGTCCACTGCACTATGTTGGCTGCATTTTCAAAGGAGATGTTAAGCCCTTCCTTTGTGATATCTTAAGCATAAACATTCACACTTGATGATACATCCGCTTGATGATGTTAGCCCATGAAAGTAATGAAGCGAACTTGCATGAGTAGCGAACTGGAATAGGATAATTTACAATGGATGAATCAATGAGATATATATACAAATAAGTGGGTTGAAACTAATCCTTCATATGGAAGCCTTAAGACATTGCATATCTTGTTTAAATTGACCCAAGATAACATGCTTGTGCACTTCACAAGAGGTCGGCCTCAAATAATGAACATACATTAAATGTCTTCTTGATAATAGCTCAAGATGAAGCTTCTCATGTCGGCTATGAAGATAAACAATAATAATAATAAATATAACTTGAATAGCCAATGGCTATCATTCAATTATTTTCACAAAGAACTGAGCTGGAAGGAGCTAAAAGAACCTTTGCTATATATCATTAACAAGGGAGGGCCTTGATTATATACACAATGAAGTGACTCTTCATTAAGGGTCGGCCACTTACATAGACAGATGACTTTACAAGAGATGGTTACCTTTTAATTAAGTCAGCTTTTAATGAAATAAAAAAATATGAATTATTATTTGTGAAATGAGACATCACATCTCATTAGTCGGCCTCATCAATTGTTTATTTAATTATTTTGAATTTTATATAAGGGAGAAAGAGATCTCCCGCTGCTACTTACATCAACAAAAACAGCAATGCAAATTATTTTGTCTCTAATTTTAGATGAGGATGATGATATTTCCAAGTAGTTGCTATCTAAATTGTTGGCCATTTGGAGAAAGGAACAAGATGTCTCACCTATAGCTCATGAGTTCTCACAAAGGTTGGTTGAACAGAAAATGGAGAAGCTAAAATACTAGTTGAATAAAGAGGAATTGGTTTCTTTGGGTTTACAAGTTACAAAACATCCTAGAAAGAGAAAGAACCAATTGAGAAGAGAGCAGCGTTGTTTTACATGCTAAGGTGCTTGGACACTTAGTCAAATATAAGGGAACAACAAAGAAGAACCAAAAAATGTCTTCAATGAAGTGCATGTGCCTTCACATGTTGAGGATTGGTTTGATGAAAATGACATAACAGCAGCCCTAGCTATAAACTCAGATCAATCCAATAAGGATTATGAAGTCTACAATGATATTGACAACACCTTTGAAAGGTATGCTGGTTTATGTATTCTTCCTAGCAGCAATTCCTTAATGCATGATTATTTTATTCATGATGAAATTTTGGAAACTAATACAATGAACTTTAAGGAAAAAGATTCATTTATTGCATCTACAAGTGAAATGTGCACGAGTCTCAACATTCGTGATTTAGAGATTGTTATCAATAATCCTGGTGAGGAGACGGATTCCTTTGAGGATAGTGTGTTTGATCATAACTCTGTCCCATCATTTTTACTTTAGGATTGCAAGGGCTCAACTAGTGAAAAAACTGATTTTTGATGATGATATGGTTACAGATGAGAAAGTTGTGCAAGTGTTAACAAGGGCAGATAATACTCACAAATTCATTGAAGATCTCATTTGGAAAGCTCAAATTGAGGAGAGGCAAAAGGGAGTTGTTAGTGGAGTCACTCTTACTCAATTGTACTCTATCAAAGAAGCTTTGGAAATGATGAAATCAGATTATTTACAATTGATTAAGGACAGGGATCTTGCTTTCAAGTATGCTAGAGACAAAGAAAAAGAGGCTGATGATCTTTGCTTCCAATTATGTATGACTCACCTTTCATCATACGGAGCAGAAAATCCTAGTTCTATTGCAGCCACACCCAAGGAAGAGGAAGTGATACAAGGACTATGGAGATCAAAGAAATTGTTAGAGGGATTGAAGAACTTCTCTATTTTCCCCAATAAGATTTATTTAGATGCAAATTTCACACAATTCCAAGTGGAAGAGATTCATAAGTCTCACACACATGTCATGGTTTTCATGATAGAGAACAAAGAGTTGTAACTGGAGACTGCAAATTTGTAATTCTGCCCCCAAGGGTGGTCATAGCCTAGGCTGTTAAATGATGGCATTCTCAAGAGACTGTAGGAATGCTTACATCTCTATTTCTTGTTGGAGCTGAAACAACCCAATGTGGTCTTCTCTAGACACATCAAGAGATCTTATCTTTTGTACTAACGTCCACCAGTTACAAGCTACTTGTTGATGTGGTTTTTGTGACCATACCAAACAGCAGAACAAAATAGTTTGGGCTACTCCGTTCTCTCTTGATCAAAGTATTCCATGCGCTAAGATTGCGAGAAAGTTCGCATGTTCAACTCCAAGGTTCCTTTAGTGCGAATAGACCCAGTTTGGTTGATGTGTATTGCTGTGTTCGTACGAGGGGACTTACACAATTGTCCAGATTTCTTGCAGTTAGCAGCTAATGTATGATACTTAAGGGGAATTCTTACGTGTATGATTCGGCAATGTGTATCTTTTCCTAAGACTAATAAGAAATGTACGGAAAGTAAAAGGAAAGGGCCTAAGAAATTTGTACTCTATTTTAAATGCAAGGTATGTGGGGCTTCGTCTCAATAGACTTCAACCGGATTTCACCTAGCCTCCGCCGGACAGCCTCAGCAAAATCGGTGCAATCTTCAAAGGGGATAGCGAAAGGTATTCAAGTTACGGTCTAACATACGTACACCATCAGAACAACGCATATAAGTGTGTAAGCCATAACCGAAGTTAAACACAAGATAATGTCCAGTTGACCACGCAAGGCAGACTTATCATCAACAAGCCGCTAGTGGTATGGAATAAAGCGAAGCTATCTCAATAAAACACCACACACCGAAGTAAGCTACTTGCATGAGTTAAACTACTTGGATACGAAAGGAAGAAGAAACCTTGCTAGCATTTCATGACAAGACGAATTTCATCATCAATGAAAAGATCTATTATCATAAAATGTGTTACACAACAATCTCTTCAAAAGTTCTCAAAGGGAAAACTTTCTCTCTTCTCAAAAAAAAAAAAAAATGCTCTACAATGTTACACTATCTAGCTCTAAAGCTAATGCTCTCTCAATGTCTACTCTGGTTCTGACTCCTAATTTTCTAATGAATTACAAATGAGGGGGACTCCCCCTTTTATAGCTAGCCAAGTCCCAAAGGACGGCTAGGGTTACAATCAATAGAGTGGCCAGAATCGTGCCACCTCAGCCCTAACCCTAAAAACTGCCAGAATAGGGAGGGGTACATTAAATGAATCAAAGATTCCCACTCACTCCCAAAATAGCAAATGTAATAAATGCTCCATACTCAGTCTTCTAGAAGATCCTCGTCCAGTAGTGTGTTCCCATTAGCCTTCTCTCTGACTGCCAACTCAACAAATCTGCTAAGTACGGCCTCAACCTCATGAGCCCAGAAATAGGTGGAACCTGATCAAGCTGAAACTCTAACAGAGTATTTGAATGCTCGTGCCTTGTACAAGATTTTCTCCAATGACTAATGAGTCCTGCGTGTTGGATCAAGAAGTGGAGAATGTGGCGGTATTCTCAAAGTCATCTGTACAAAGGTCTTAACATGCTGCCGAAGAAGGGAACCCGGCCAAACCCCTCAAATTATCAAAACTTATCTCATGTGGATTCGGTAGCCTAGCAAATGGCCTCGAAGGTGTTTTGAACTCCATCTATGATATTGGCCATAGCCTTGTGAATCCTGGCTGAATCCGCCTGTGCTGCATCGAAGAAGCCACGCCCTGTGATAGCCGAAGAATACCACCGAGAGAAATCATATCGGTCATTCGCTTGAATGACACCTCCATCAATCAGCAACTGCAATGGCACATGCCTCAGCACCTCAAGACGCTGGATCACCCTACTCTGATAGATGGAGGCATCGCCCCAAGCCTGATCCACCGCATCCATCCGTGTCAAAATAGTAGAGGCCTGTTGAAAGGCAGAGGCAAGGTCCTCCATAAATTTCTCTGTCTCGGTACGAACTCCTGTGACCCATTTGTCTGCCTCCTGTGCCATCCTCCCCAACTCTACTAAGCCGCTGATCGACTCTCTAGGAATATCTGCTGGAGGCTCTATCACTGGTACATCCTGCCCTTGAGAACGAGACAACTGCTGAACATATCCAACTAACGCCTTGTGTTCTCGTTTCAACTTCTTATATTTTCCTTCTTTTTTGAACAATCTATCCTTAAGGGCAAGGAAGGAGTTATCACACTCCTCAACAATCTGTGCACCAGTAGGGCGTCCCAAATCAAGAGTGGTGACCACATAGTTTTCAGGAGCTCCTTCGTTCCGGTCACACTCGACTTGTGGGACAGCAACGTGAAGGGTGCGAGAGCCATCCTCATCCGTGGAGATCTTCGAAAACTTTCTTACCTTCTTCGCCCGATTGGAGGAGCAGTCCGGTTCAAAACTCTTCCATCTCAAGCTGCTAGATCAATCCTCCCTGCTTCGGGCTTCCATTGTCCTCTAAATGTCGGGCACCTCATATAGTATATCGAAGAGCTGCTGCTCCTGTGCCTCGACCTCTCTAACCTGTTCAACTTCTTCTTCATTCTGGCGAGGCTCATCGTCCTCAAGTGGCTGAGTGTCACCTGACACTATATCATCATCGCCATCATTCATGGCCGCCTCTATCTCCTGCTGAAATTGAGGGTCAGTAATGGTCCCCTCATCATCCTGGCAATCAAGCAGCAATTTACGGTAACTTTTCTGACCCATCCCGACTCCCTCCGTGGAGAGCTGAATATCATTACGTATCTAGGTGCGATTCAATGTAACCCCTCCCCAGTCAGCAAATAAAGACACCTCCTGTATGCTTGGAGAACGTGTCTCCAAAGGTACTGCTACTGTAACTCGTGGAGGTTTTGGCTGAACTAATTCTTTCTTTCTGGACTCTGGTCCTCTTGTGATCTGTTTCTTCCTTCCTGTGGTGGGCGTCCTGTGATCTCCCATCAAGTTGTAAGTCAAGGCAATTGACCTACTTTTCAATCTATTTACTTTCCTGTCAACCCATGCCCTGGTGAACGTCATAACTGGGATGGAAAGAGTATCAAGATCAGCAACCTCGGGCTCTGACCAATCTATAGGCGGAAGTGGAGTATCCCGAACAGCTGCATAGTCTGGATGAACAACATCCATGTCCTCATTAACCTGGTCCGGAACCGGAACTACCTCACACTCCCTGATCAGAGTAATCGGCAACCGAGAGAACATTATCTTCCTCACTTCAATCTCATCAATTGCATCAGCCCAGTAATCCTCAATGGTGGCCTTGTGTTTGAATTCCTCTGACAACACCCAGTTGATGTTATGGTGTGGGTCATAGTGTTGTCTACTTGTGTGATATGAGAAATGATAAAATTGAAGCTCATTTTCAGCTTCTCTAGCTGCCTGTATCGAAGGACAAACCTCATCCGAGTTGCCCATCACAATTGGAAACTCTATCCCTCCTTTCTTCTTTTTCTTCTGGATTTTGTCAAAGGCCAGCAACTGTCTAGCTATCTCTAGCATTATTATCTTATCGGTTGGGTACTTAGGCAGCCTATATGGGTATGAAGAAAATCCTTGCAGCCTAATGTATGAAAATCTTGGAAATTGTATAAACCAGCACCCATACCTCTCAATTAGCTCCTGGGCATTTCTAGAGATTTTGCACTGTAACCTCTCCTGAAGCAGCCTCGTGATGTACATGGTGAATGAATCGTTGACACGCTTGTAATGGGTTGTGCTCGAAAGGTGCAACTGCGTACACGCCTCATGAATTTTGAATTGGTGAGAGCCACAAC
>VDFB02303788.1:0-36330 GCA_007258455.2 Sequoia sempervirens
TTTGGTGGTATTGGAAAGGTTGGTATGTAGGATACATGGTGTTTACATATGAGATTCTAAAAGGGACTATATGAGTGAGGATGGGGGCTTGATAGGGTTCATTAGAAATGTATGTAAATGAAGTGGAGTGTGGTGGTGGAAAGGGAGATAGCCATGTTTCATGGTTTTTTTGGTTGTGGAAATAGAAATTATACTAAGGAGGCATCCATCTGTAAAGGAAGGGATATGCTACCCTCAAGACAACAAGGTCCTAAGGATCAAATAGCCCTCGATTACCTCAAAGATCAAAGCTCGGATGATGAGATAAATAATAAAGAATGTCTATAAAATCTAATTGAATTAACACTAAGTTATAAATGACACAATTATTGAAATCACTTGATTATAGGAGTGAATGAATAAATTAAATTCTCAGGTATATAAAAATGAAAAGCACAAAAACTAAATATTGTACCTCTAAGAGGATTATCTCTTGATCATGTATGCTAGCACATCCTGTGGATGTCTACACCCCTCGTTGTCATCTCTAATAAAATAGACAGTAAAAACCTAGAATTTGAAATACCCAGCTTGTTGAACCTGTTCATTTGCACATAAACATAATAAGAAAAATGTTGGGGCTTGTTTAGGGGCTTGCCTTAATCAAACCCCCATTTCGGTGTTTCCACCTCCATGAACAACCAAATAGGATCGAGATAGATAAAAATGCATAAAGCAAAGATGTGTTATAGAAACAAACCCCACAAAGGAGGAGAACCCCTATCACAAATATAATAGGCATGCAATAGAAACAAACCCAGTAAAGGAGAAACCCTATCATGAATATAATAGATATGTGATAGAAATAAACCATGCAAGGAGGAGAACCCCTATCATGAATGTAAATAAATGAAGATAATATTACATAGATAAGATCAATAAATTGACAAGAGAGTGTTACCAACAGTCTGTGACTCCTCTCTTGCATGGATAGACATGATAGATTCATATGCAAGAGAAGCCTTAACATTTGTTAGAGAGAGTATTTTGGCAGAGCTTCATCGTGAGAGTGAGAGAGCAAGAAGAAGTTGTTCAAGAGAGCCTTTGTTATGAAATGAGAGTGAAAAATAAAGATTTTGTTAAGTTGCATGGGCGAGAGGAGTTGTTACACAAGCATCCTTGTTGCTATGACACATGTCATGGGCAAAGAACACAAAATACTCATTTTAAATCTCAGAAATTTTGGGGACACTAGCATGTCGCAGAGACATGTACGCGTCGTGCAAGTGTCCGACCAAAAGTTTATACAATTAGGCATTTAGGTTGTATTGCTTCATCGTTGTCGCCTATGAAGTCAGAATCATTGAATTCCAACTTATAGGTTTTTGCCATAAATAAGGTAGGCCTAAATACGTAAGTGTGAAACTACCACAAGGTGAAATTTTACAACACTACATTTTCCCCCCACTTTAGTGAGCTCATTTTTGGGGAAAATTAGCTACACTGAAGTAGCTTAGAAGATATAAATATTAATGAAATTTTGACAATTTTGCAAAAAGGATATTGTAGAGGCCACAAAGGTCGAGTAGGCAGATATTGATGATGCCCCCAGTGTTCGAGCCCAACAAGAAAATATAACATCTAATGTGAGATTCGATTATGTAAAACTCAAAAACGGATCAATTTTTAAAATGGAAGAAACTACCATGACGAGAAGAATGCTTAATTTTTTTGTTGTGAGTCAAAAGAAAAATTTGATGGAGTGAGTATATGCCCCTTCTTATTTTCCCCCCAGCCAAGTGGGTGAAAATAAGAAGGTGGGAAAGGGAAATTTTGCCGTGAAAAATGGGCAAAAAATTTGCTTGTATACGCTTAGTGTGGGCCCATGGAAGGTCATTTTAACTATTTACATCGAGGATATTTAGCAAAATGCCTCATAGATGTGTGACTTATGGATTACTATGATCAAGAAATTATAGACCATCATAGGAGAGAGGTGGGCCACTAGATGAGGTACAAGGAAAAATTCCCCCTACTTTATCATTTATTTATGATTTTTAGCCTTAAAAAATTATGGGTAGTGCAAGTGTCTAGTCGACACGACGGTGTCTGATAGATGTGATGGCATCTTGTCGACGTGTTGGATTCTATTGACTGCATTGACATATGTCTTATGCGTTATTGTCAGTTGATTAGGCCTTAGATGCTAGCGTTTTGTGCAACTGTTTGCACAACGCGTCATTGTCTCAAAGACATAGAGAGAAAATTTTAGTTGAGTAGAGTAGAAGGTGTAGAGTAGAAATGGATTTGCTTAACATAATGTTTTTTATGTTTTGGTAGGAATTTCTTGAGATCCATGAGCATGGCGATAGAGTGTGTTATTGTTGCTAAGGAGTCACAACGCCTAGATCTCGAGCAATGAGTACTCAAGTTACTGTAGCAGGTCGAGCTATGGTGGATCTACACTATGCTTGAGATCAATTTCCACATGTCTATGCTAATGGTGTTGATGGAGAGGTGGGACAAAAACACCTCATTTCATCTCCCAAAAGGGGAGATGACTGTCACCCTGGTCGATGTCTACCCCATCCTCCGACCTCCCACCTAGGGAGATAGGGTTGCATATGAGGAGGGGCACACAATCCAAGATGTGTAGGTGGCACATCAACACTGTATCGACTACATCATCCCAAAGGACACCATAGACCACATCTACATGAGGTCGCTAGAGCAGGGCCATGTGGTAGTGCCCTTAGTACATCATGCCATGATTGCGACTATGGCACTACGTGTGGCAATAGATGGGCGAGGCTCTCACCTACACAGGGGCCTCATCTATTGTATTAGGGCTATGAAGGAGAGATAAATAGTCTACACCTAGGGTCAAAGTATACTAGTGCATCTCTACCATGACCTAAAGTGTTATATACATTATGAGTATCATAGAATCACTACATGCACACTCCTACAAGTGTGGGCATTTGAGTATATTACCTGCACATAGCCAACTGGGTATCCCTAGGGTGTAGGTTAGGAATAGACTGAGGAGTAGTGATGTCTGATGGTGGCCATATAGGCACATACGAACTTGGTCGTTCAACAGGAGGTAGCTATGACAGATGCAACAGGATAGGATCCTAGCCAGATGGTCAAATTATATTATTGTACCATATTACAAGCATTGGGTTGCATGGTAGTTTGACCAAGTGTAGGCCATTCCTCTTGTGACACTAATGTACATACCGTCTCATCATAGTGTAGCTAGAGAAAGGGACCATCATCAACATTACACTTAATGACGATGATGGTGAGGACAACAATCTTTTAGAGGCTCTAGCAATTGATAATATCGACATATCAATTGGCTTTTCCAACTAGTGGTTGATAGCATGTCCAACCTCGATTTTCCCATTGGATTCCCTTGAGGGTGATGTTGGTGCTCAAGGGTTAGAGGGTGAGGCAGAAGGAGTGATAGAGAGGAGGGTGCGATAGAGGTGACTTGAGTAGAGGAGAGGTTGAGGTGACGATGATGAGTAGCCTTACTAACATGTGATTCCATAGTCTTGGTCGCATCACCATGTGTCTAGTCGGTTATGTTCCCTTCCACGACTGCCACAGGGTTAGGCATCACTTCCACCAACAATGTGTTGGAAAAAGAAGGACAAACAACTGAGAGGGGGGTGAATCAATTGTCACAAAATATTTAAACTTTTCAAACTTTTCTTAACTTAATCTTAGATCCAATGAATGAATAGTAAACCACGAACAATCAAAACATCAGAAGCACAGAGAACACCAATATTTTTTATGTGGAAACCCTGTTAGGGGAAAAACCACGATGGATGTTAGTCCACAATATTATACCTTGTTAAAAGTATAATGAAAGATAGTGGGAATGCACATGCATTCAGGTGCACTGCCTAGAGCTCACTGCTCAAATACAAGAGGGCTCACTGCCCAACAATACACAACAATATGGATTAGATCCATAGGGTATGAACTGAAAAAATAGCTTCTACACAAGCCTGATTATAGTTCCAGTTTAGCACATAAAACCTTCTTCACACTTCGCTCAAACTTCTTCTCACTCTGCTCTGCAATTGAATGAATAGATCAATATTCACACACTTTCTCTTCTCTGGCTTTTCTTCACTTCACACACACTAACTTTTCTCAAACAATCACTCTTATATATTTGCAACATGAAATTACATCAACAACCTTGTCGGCCAAAATATAAAACATATTTATAATGTTGGCCCAAATTTATAAATAAATTTGCAATGTGAATCAAACACCACATTATTATGATATGTAAAAAACAACTTCGAAGTGTACAAACATCTGCTAAATTCTCCTTCCTTCCGAATCTTCAAGGATCCAAACAGTGTTTCTCATAAACTAGCTATGCCTACCAAGAACATGAAAAAAACCCAAACATCACCCATATAGGAAATCTTCACCACCATGAGCACACCAATCAATGCAGCTTGGTACAAGGATAATGATCTAGAAGCATCCACAAACAACAAGAACTAATAGAGAATCATCTGCATCAACAGAAATTACCAGAATTACGTAAACTTCAATTAGGAACATTGACATAACCCACAAAAATACTATCAGAACACAACTGTTCATAGCACGATCAAATCTTCACACAGACCTCTGAAACTTCCGGTAGATGAACTAAATACTCTCAGCAATAAACCCTTTGGTCCACAACAATTGATCTTCAACGTAGAAAACAAGACACCTTCATGATCTTCATTGTTCCACTGGTAACCTGCAACTCTTTCTTTAACAATTTTCTCGATATACTCGACATATACAACCTTCAATACTATAATGCCAATAGTGTTGACATCAATGACAACCACATATCAGTAACACAACCACAACATCCAACATAATTTTTTACCCCCAAAACCATATTGGAAGGTTGGGGACTTAGGTACATATTTCATTTGATTGTTTGATTTTAATTATTTCATTAGCACTCATATATATTGATGATGTGATGTTGATATCATTCGCTTTCTCTGTGGTTGCAATGTTCACATAGGAGTAGCTCTACTTTTTCAATCAATGTATAGTAGGGGTGGTCCCAGTCATCTAGATCTGGGGCCAGGTCCTGGATGCCTACAGGCCACTAACAACAAGGTAATATGCCCAATTATGTAAGCCTATAGTGTATTTGAGGACAATCTATAAGGAGAGTCTGGTGGAGCTGGTCCAACATTCCATGGAGCTATCAGTGATGACTGAGCAGTGGGATAAGAGGGGCACAAAGCTCCACTCTATTCTCATTAAGAGAGACTAGGTCATGACGAGAGTTGAGAATGTCGAGCAAGCACATGACACTCTTTAAAGCTAGGTTAATGACCTCAAGAGACAGTTAGAGGCTATGAGGATGACCCATACTGATCTCTAACATCCCCAGGTTCAACAACTAAGGAATGGGCTAGCAGTGGTGTGACAATAGGAGGATACATTGACAAAGTGTGTCATGTCCCTCAAGGAGCAGTTGAGCAAGTTACAGGGAGAGCTACAAGGACTTTGATCATGGAGCATCTCTATTTCACAATCACACCAATCTCACTCACACTCCTCCATTCAATAACCGCCACTAAGACCAAAGGGCTCTAGGAGCCATGCCCATGGTGGCTAGATGTACCATATTGTCATTGTATAGCATTTTTTTTGGATATATAGATTTATACATATATACATGCACTTTATTTTGTTACAGTGGTATGATGCATGTACATGACATTGCTACAAATATATAGATGATATTTTGGATCGATGTTATGTGTTTCATGTGTATGCTTTCTTTTATGTATGGTTATGCTATGGATGCATGCTTATGAATGTATCCTTAGATTAGATTCTATCATGATATAATTAAACACATATTGGATGTATGCTTAATTAAATACAATGATGATCTAATTATTGTCTAATGATATAGATAGAATATATGATGTATAATGTATGAATAAAAGAATCAATCAAGCACAATGCACTTATACATAACATATGAATAAAAAACATGTTTATTTAATTCCTAATTAATGAAATTAACTACATACACATGTTTACATCATCGCACAAATTATACCCCTATTGGGTCAATGAAGGAATATCATAGCATAACAGACTACAATCCATAAAAAGGGGATGAGTGTCATGCACATGCCATATAGATGTTATGCATACTATTTGCGAAGATGCATTACATTGACCAATTATTTTAGAGGAGTACCATCCATATAAGATAATTTATATGCACCAAAACCATACACGAAGGTGATTATATAAGGACCTGACCAATTAGGGCTCAATTTCCCTTTTTGGTTAGGTGGCGTATTTACATTTCTCTAATTCTCATATAGAACAAGATCACCCACTTTGAAAGTGTGAGAAAGAACGCTTTGATTATAATTCTTGGAGATAGACTTTTGATAAGCCTAAAGATGATTGAGGGCTTGTAATTGGTGCTCATCGAGCAACTCAAGCTGATTTAGATGTTCAACATGGTAAATGTCATCATTAATTAACCCTTTAAGGGAAACTTACAAGGACAAAATTTCCAACTCTAAAGGCATAATAGCCTCAATGCCATATACAAGGTTGTATGGGGTTGTGCCAATAGCCATACGAACACTCGTGTGATAGCCTCGTAAGGTGTAAGTCAATTGAGTATGCCAATCTTTACTGTGTTTATTCACTATTTTTTGAAGAATTAACTCAAGAGTTTTATTAGACACTTCTGCTTGGCCATTAGATTGAGGATAGTAAGGTGTAGAAAATTGATGTTGGATATGAAACTTCTCTAATTGCTTTACCTCTTTGCTCTTAAATAAAGTACCATTGTTAGAAACAAGGGTTCAAGGCAATCCAATGCGAGCAATGATGTTATTTAGAAGAAAGCTACAAATTTCTTCAGCGTTAGTGGATCAAAGCAGAATAGCTTCAACCCACTTCGTAAAGTAATTGATAGCTATGATGATGAAGGTATGTCTCTTAGAAGAAGGAGGTGATATTTTCCCAATAATATCCAACCCCCATTTTGCAAATGGCCAAGGAGCAATTTGATTATGAAGCTCTTGCATAGGAGCTCAAATAAGATTACTGTATTGTTGACAGTAAAGACATTTCTTAACAAAGGAAAATGAGTCTTGCTCCATTGTCTACCAATAATATCCCACTTGAATTAGTTTATGCACTAAGGATTTTTCACCGAAATGTCCACCCCCAGAGCCCGAATGAGCTTCTTGAAGGGTGAGGGGTATTTTTGCTTTAGTGAGATATCAAAGAAGAATACCATTGTAATATTTTTGATAAATGACATTATAAAAAATGATGTATCGAGTTGACAGATTTTGTATCTGAACACGAGTATTCTTAGTCTCATCATCGAGAAAGTTTATAGTCTTTAAATAAATATAGATATGAGAGTACCATTCCCTTGAGTTTGCGTGAGCATACATGGGACCATCAAGTTCAAGTTGATCTGAGATAGCAGGAGAGTGAAGAAATTGAACCATAAAGTGGTACTCATATACGTCGTCGTCTGAGGGTATAAGGGAAGTTGTGCTTGCCATTGCGTCTACGTGGCAATTTTCTCTCCCAGGAACACTGTCTATAGTAAAAGAGAGTCAATCAAGGATAAATCCAAATCATGATATTAAGATAGCTTGCTCTGCTTAGCCTGATACGTTCCTATGATTTAATTTACAATAAGCTTAGAATTACCATGAATGTGGATATGTTTAATGTTCGGCACTATCGCGACACATAGGCCAATAATAAGGGCTTCATACTCAACAATATTATTTATGCAATGAAATTCTAATCGAAAAGATAGAGGAACCAACTTCCCTTCATGTGAGATTAAAACTACGCTTGCCTCAGAGCCAATTTGACATATCGATCCATTGAAATACATCTCCCACATAGGTTTGTGATCTAATGCAAATAAATCTTTTAGCTAGAGTGTCAATGAGAGTTTTAGGGGTGGCTTGATCATGTTCTAGTTGGTTTTTGTTGATGGTGAGACTAGTTTCATGGGGGTCACAAGCACCCAAGTTTTTTTTGTGGCCTTATGCTTTCTCAGGGCACATTGCTTAGATCAAATTATGGTCTTGGTCAAGGTTTGTAATGGTAGTCACATAATGAAGGTTCACATAAGCCATCTAGTCATGAATTCAAGTTACCTCTTGTTCCATTTGTCCGACCCTCTTGTTCATTCTAGTTAAAAAAAATTCTCCCTCATTCTAAGATGCATACAAATGAAATTAAGACATTGAGAGGTCCATGTGAGGATTGAGAGGCTCATGGGAGTGTTCATGGCTAGAAGGGAGCATAGTATTACATGCTTTTGTAGAGTTGTGAGCCTCATGAGCACCTTACTACCACATGAGGTTTTCAAATGTTTGGGTGGTATGGATACATTGAGTTGCATCACATGACATATCAAATTCATTAACTCAATATTCAAAAAGAAGGGGATCCCATTCTTATCTATGAGGAGTCCCAAATCAAACCATATTTAGGGGTGTGAAGCACTTTAGGTTGATAGAGAGGAGAAAGTGGGAAAAATGAATAAAGGAAAATAAAAGACTCATTTGTTAACATCTAGTTTGTACTAAGTATCCTATAAAACATGAGATACATGCCTTTTTAGGGTTGTGTTTATTCAATCCACCACATGGATGCTAAATATATGCTTATGGTTATGATGAATTTTGGTGGTGAAATTGTGATAACTAATCAAGAGCATGAGTAGGTTGTTGAGCTTATGGTAATAATATATCAAAAGTGGGATTAGGTTGATGTAACCTTTGTTGAGATTGGGGTGGCACTACTTGGGCTTGTTCCTTTGGAGAATAGAGTTGGTTGACCAAGAGAGGTGGAAAAAGAGTTGATTGGATTACTAGCCATCATAAATTGTTGCTAATAATCTAATTGCTCCTACTCTAGCTTAGGTCACTTTGAGACAAGGATCTCACCTGGATATTGCATGGGTAATCATAAATAAATGTGTGTGGTTTGAACATGTGTGTAGTTTAAATATTGTGGGAAGATGTTTTTTTATAAAAAATTTAATATTTAATAGTTTTTGTGTTTAACTTGTTTCTCCACAACAAATAGTCTTAATTTTTTTAACTATATTAATGAAAAATATTTTAGTTACAAATAAATAAATGATGTAATTAATCTATTTGATTTGCATGGCATAAATAATGAATATAACTTATAAAAAATAAAAACTAAATTTATTTATGCTTTTACCTTTGTAATGAATGTAATGCAACTAATTAATTGAAAACAAACATCTAACCAAAGACGTGAAAGGAATTGAATTCCACTGATTGATTGAAAACAATTTCTTAAAATAAACTTATCTCTTAAATAAATATAATACTTTCTATAATATATAATAGAAGACATAATCGAAATCAATTGAACCTATAAAATAAATGACTTCGTTTTTTCAACCAATAACTATCGAGAAGCAATGATGACAATTTCTAAGAAGATGTTTTATGTATACAAGTTTCATACAATTTTATGAATTTATCTAATCTAAATCAACTAATGGATTTTCCAATGTATTTCTTGGAAATTATTTTAAGATTAACACAGGTTTCTTGTATTTCTTAGAGGTTTCTTGGTAAGATCCCATAGGGAAAATCCTCTTAGAAGAGATTAAGTTCTACACAACATGTTTTATTTTAATGAAGAAGATTTAAAAGTTTTATTACTCTTTAAACAAAAATTAATTATAGATTATTTTGAAACACAAGATGTTTGCAAAATCAAATTATGAAATGTAAATAAGAAAAGAAAGACTAGAAATGAACAACAATTTTGAAGCCAAAGTAGTCTAAGTTACAAATCCCCATTCAAAGACAATTAATACTTACAATCTAATTCTAAAAATATAGAGAATTCATAAAACTAATTATAGGAAATAAAATCTACATTAAACAATAAGAGAACTAAACAAAAAAGAAATATCCACAAATAGAGTAGTGTGATGTAGATGCATAGCAATTTTTATAAAAAAATGTATTTTGTCCTATAAAAGGAATCCTTTACAATTTCCATGGGTGCATCTCCAAGGAAAGGTTTACCTAGGGAATCTATTGGGAGCATGATAAAATAGTAGTGATTAGAAATGTTTGGATTGATTGGAAAAATATGTTTGAAAAGGTAATTTCAAGAATATTTTTTGCTATGTTTGGCTATAGTAATAAAATTTCCTAAATTCTTGAAAAAGATGATTTTTTTGGTTGTTTTCAACATAAAGGTTGTTGAGATCAATAAATGAGATAAGAGGAACATGTGATTGAAATGATGAAATCATTATTTTTGTGTATAATTGTTGCTTTAGATAGTTATGAAATTGTTAGGACGAACTCACTAAATATCATGGTTAACTCTCATATACCGCAATAGATGGAGCAATATCATGGTAGAAGTACAACCATTGTGATGGAAGAACAAATTTTGTGATGAAAACAAACTTGCCATGAGAAAGCACCAAATGCCATGGTGAATTTGCTAAGCACAAAAAATCATAATTTTTGAAGCTACATTAAAAAAAGAGAAAGTATAGGAAAGAAGCAACAAAGCTGGAAGACACTTGGAGGATCCTAAAAGATCAACAAATATCGTACCTTGCAAATATGTATTAGTTATCACATATTTGTCTTTGTCATGCCACATTTATTGGTTTATTTGAGGTTTACATCATCATTGAACATGCCATGTTAGCTTGTTAACTTTTGGGAATTTTTAGATCTACATGCAAGGTTCAAATCTATAGGTGTGGAAGTGAACTAGAAAAACATAAATAAATTGTATTGACATATAGGTGTTTAATAGTTTGTAGAGTATTGATAAATTCATGAATTAATTAATGTCGACTATCACAAAAAATCTTCATCAAACGTAGAATTAAGTATAATTGCTATCATTTATTTAAATTTCATGCATTTATTTTAGTAGCTTAATCAATTTCTAACTCTTTATATCGATTTATAGTTTTTATCAATAATGTGCACATTCTTCCCCTAATCCCACCCTTGCTTCACACGTAAAACATTAATTGTTTAAATGTAGGCCCCTTAAGAAACCACCCCAACCATCCATAGAGAACAAACTTTTTGCTAACCATTCACCACTTACCTCATGGTTATGTAGAGCTATTTCTTGTTTATTTTTTTACAAAAATATATGATCTCTTGTAATTTTTTCAACAATAATGTTTAATATGAAATCTTTTCTTCTACTATAACTGTAAAGCACAATTTAAGATTTATAGTTTTAAATGTAGATAAACAGAATATAAATATATACCCATTGTTTAAATGAAAAACAATCTACTATACATTTGAATTAAAATAAAAAGATTTATAAATAAAAAAATAAAATAAAATAAAATTATGAGAGTTACTAATCCAAAAAAATCACATAAACTTAAACAAGAAACACAATATTTTATAATCTAATTAATAATAAAAATACATCAAATTTTTCCAATCAATTTTTAGTACTTGCCTTAGGCATAGTACTATTGCAATCCCTTCATCAACTTATTTTGTTAATTATTTATTAATAAGTTGGTTTTCAACCAATTAAAAACTAGAATTTTATATTCTTCAAATATAATTTAAGCTTTTTTAAAGTGAACATATTAAATACTTAATTTTAAAAATTATAAAAAAATATTTCTCTTGAACATAATTGGCTAAGAAGTTTGGGGTGTTATGGGAAAATTTGTAGGGAAAGCAAGGTAAACTATTTTTAAAACATTTTTTTAGAATGATTTTTCATTTTTTTACTTTATAAAGTCATTTCATTATATCTTTCTAAAATAAATAAATGTTACTTATTTTTACATTTTTTTTCAAGAATGATTTTTTTAATGTATGTAATTGCTATTTTTTATTAAAAAAATCTCACAAAAATCAATTAGCTATTTTATAAAGATTTAGATTCACACCATTAAAATAATAAAATAAAACTTAGATTAAAGAACATCCAAAAATTAGCATATAAAGATAATCTTCCTAGGGATTTGATTTTACACAATTAAAATAAAAGTTCAAATTAAACCTTAAACTATTTGACATTGCCACTTTTTTATTTTTCAAATTTTATTAACTTCAAAACATACATAAATACAAATAAGAATTAAATTAAAATAATTAAAATTATTATAATAATTAATTAAATTATAATTATAATTCTTTTTTTAAAGCAAATTGCTACCAGAGAGGGTAGCATTCTATCATTGATTTGAAAAGAAATTTACATGATTTGCCAAAAAATTACATAGCTTCCCATGACACACACATATTCATGACTTCGTTTGACACACATATTCATGATATCCTTTGACACACACATGTCCAAGACTTCCTTTGACACACAAATTTACATCCTCTTCACAGAAGGGCTTTTAGCCTGGAAGCTAGCTCAATCATCCTTTCTATGTGAAAGTCATGTAGAGCCCTTTTGTTTTTTATCACATGGTTCAGAAAGATTTACAAATCCTTTGCATTGATGGCCTCCTTGAACTTTTCCACTACCTTTTCAACATCCTTCTTGCTGTGCACCTTCTCTGCTTCAACTATATCACATAACACCCCTGATTTTGGCCACACATCTAATGAGGAGAGCAAATTATCAGCGCCACTTCAAGATTGGGTTCTTTTAAGTGTTGGGCTACTGCCTGTGCATCACTCTTCCTCCTGGTCGAGCGTGCCACGTTTGTGAGAATGAGTCGCAGTAGGTCCCCATCATATAGTTAAGCACCTTTCAACCTATGCTCCTCGAGTGCTTGCTTCATGGCTTTGATGACATCTTCTGACTCCGTGTTGAATAATTGACCTATTTGGGCTTCATAAGTTTCAAGCACAACCTCCACCATTTTCCCACCCTCAACCGATAGTTGGTAGCATTGACAAATCACCAACACCTCCATTTTTTGCATGCCATTCTACCTCAGACCCCTTCGTTGATTTAATAGCGAAAATCAATCCAAAAGCTTCCCATTTCCACAAATTCATAAGATTCACCTGCTCATCTTGGGATACTGTTTGTACTTCAACCGTGTCGTTATGTGGAAACCAACCCCTTTAGCTTGTACTCATTCCAAACCAAGTCCTCACACACCTTGATCACATGAATATATCTGGCCCAAGCTTTGCCACCTTCATACTTGTTCGCAACCTTAATTTGTTTTATCCAACGCAATGATCTTTACTAATTTAAGCCAACTATTTGGTGCGGTGAAGAATATATTCTCCTCTGATTGCTCAATTCCAAGTTTAGATATCCAATCCACCACCTTATTGGATTCCCTGTACACATGGGATATGTTGTACTCACCCAAAGTTGCCAATATGGAGTTAATATTTTCTACCCACATGCTAAGCCTCCAACTTGGAGCGAAGTTTGAACCCACTACCCTTATTACCACTTTGGAGTCACCTTCTATGTCCAAGTTACACCACCTATTTGCAACACAAAATTTGACCCCCTCCTAAAGGGCTACACACTCGGCCACATTGTTTGTACCCCATGGTAGTTTGATTAAGGCCACCCCTACGAGCTCACCCCATTCATTTCTAATTATAAAATTGGGACTAGAGGGCCCCGGGTTCCCCTTCGAGGCCCCATTAAAGTTCAATTTCAGTCTTCCTCTCGGGGGAAGCGTCCATTTGCCATTCCCATTGACACGTTGTTTCTAAAGAGGTAGCCCATTGGAGAATTGAGCATGCTCCAATTTTTCCTCATTTTGGAATCCCAAGCCGTGAAAGAACTATACTTTTGTTTTCTCAGATTGCAGTTCATGTGTTCACTTACCCCTGATTCAATTTTGATGAGGACATCTTCAATGTGAGTGGACTTCTCCTTGAAAATTCTCGCATTGTGTTATCATGGAATCTAGCAGCGCTCGTTCCACGGATAACCCCCCTACGAAACTTGTCCGTTTCCTAGGATTCGTGAAGTTCAGGTACGCATAATGAAGTGATTTTCAAGCCACCTCGAAATGCATTCCAAAGTCTCGAATAGTCAATTCGAGCATTCCCCCATGTTCGCCTCGCGAAGACCTTCGAAACGAGCTCCTTCGCGAAGTCTCACTGTTCGTACTTAGCGAATTGTGAAAAATGCAGTGGCCGGTGCCTGCCCTCGCCGGCCAAAATTGGCTAAGTCCGAAAATGCAACGGCGCTAAAATTTAGCGCCCCTGCATGAAGTGACTTTTTCCAAAATGTAATAGCTCTAAATTTTAGCGCCATTACACTTTTTCCTGACACTTAAACTTTTTTGGCCCTGGCGCTTTTCTTCATCTTTTTCGCCATTAATCGTGCCACTTTTCGTGCTAAATTTATTGCTCGACTTGAGTTAGTTTTTGATTTTCCTTTTCACTTAAAAGTGTCTTTGTTCCATTTTCATTGTTTATGGTCTTTGTTCTTCTTTTCTTCTTGCTGGGCGAGTTCTTCTCAAGCTGCAATCACGTGTTTTGGAAATTCGAAGTTCTTCTCTAGCGTTTTTCGCGTTTCATCTTTGTAAGTTGTTACCCTTGCTTTCTCTTTATTCTCCAATTTCAATGGAAACTCCATGCAGACAAACTTTGCCAACTCAGAGCGCCATTTCCATTCATCCCTACATTTGTTTTACCAAAAATGTGCTCAAGATGCTGAAGCGCCAAAATTTAGCGCCATGACATGTTGAAAATGCCAGAATAAATTCTAACTCTGAAAAGTGCAAGGGCGCTAAAATTTAGCGCCCCTGCATCAAAGACTGAAATCTCCAAAAATGTAAGGGCGCTGAATTTTAGCGCCCTTACACTTTTCACAATCTTTTTCCAGACTTAGTCATTTTTGTGCAATGGAGCTGAATTTTAGCACCTTTGCACTTTTCTTCCAGACTTAGTCATTTTGTGAAGTAATGGAGCTAATTCCTCCTTTAACACCTTTTGTGACCTTCTTTCTAGACTTAGTTTCATTTTTGTGCAATGCAGGCGAATTTTAGAACCTTTTACACTTTTTCGGCGCTTTTATCTTAGTCTCTTCAAACTCGCTTATCGAGACTCAATTCAGTTTCTTTTCGCCCCGCGACGCTTTTGTGCTCTTACGAGCCTCTCTCGACGCTTGTTTCAACATCGCTTTCGCTTTCACGCTTCCCATCGCCGTTACAGACCTTGTTGATTCACCATCCTTGCGCTCTCCCGGATCTCGGCTTGCGATCTCTCGGCGGTGATGTCCTTTTGATCTTGGTTCTTCCAAATAAAAGTTCATGCAACGAGACCGAAGAAGTATGAAGACTCACAACAAAGCAAAAGAAAAAAATGAAGAAGCTTCCCCGCTCTCCAAGTTGTTAGATACTTCTCACAGTATCCCATTATGCATCTTGTAAATATTTCTACATTTTCTCAATGTCATTTTGTAAATTGTAATTACCAAGTCCAAAGATGTAATATTTTCAAACAAATTACACTTTGACTTTGGTCAAAGTTAGGTGAGACTTCCTAAAATCGCTCACCTAACTCTCCCTGATTTTCTCAATCTCTTTCCTTCTTTTGCTCATCCCTCTGTCTATATAATGTGAGGGATTTTCATTGTAAATGATCTTTTTAGTCCATTGCAACTAAGTGCTGCCCCCTTTGTAAGCAAAACTTGTGAAACTCTTTATATGCCTCATATTTTGTGAATGGGATTCAATCAATAAAGAAAAGGATTGCAAGCCAGACTTTGCGTTGGATTCAATACTTTTGTAAGTTGATTTGATTTGGTAGTGATTAGTTCGAGAAATCTGAAAGACTCTAAGTGATTGATGTAAACTTTGTGTTACATCTATTATTTAGATTGCATTGTTATTTTGTTTATCATTGGTTGAGTGATCTATAAGACTTTGCGCTTATAATCATTTATACTCTTGCATGTTCTTGTTGGATAATCTATAAGACTTTGTGCTTATAATTATTCATACTCTTGGATACTTTGTCGAAGGATCTACAAGACTTTGTGCTTGTAATCGTTCGTGCTATTAACACTTTTTTGTTGAAGGATCTACAAGACTTTGTGCTTGTAATCGCTCATGCCGTTTTGAAGAATTGTTGCGCCTAAGAAGACTTTGTGTTTAACGAAAGGCAAACCAGACGCTTATGCAGATCCAACATTGATACAAAGCTACGGAATCCACTTTGTAGCCTCGTGTGAGCTTCCTTTACTTCATTTTGTTTAGCTAATTACTGCATCTCTCATTTTGACGCAGATAGAGATATCGCATTACCGCTGGCTGCTAGTTTTAAGTTAATATTAATAAGAATTCTAACTTCCAACAGGAACATTAAACATCTTCTCTGAAAAAAGAGAGAAGGATGAATGTAACACACCCCCCCACTCCGTGAATTTCGTGTACATTGTGTAATTACTTTTGTGATTTACTATTGTTTCTCTTAGCAGTAAGAAGGGCGCCTCCCCTTTCTGAGAGGAGAGATTCATGTCTCACATAGCTGTGGCTGAAGTCCAAGTTGTGTAATCTGTCGAGAGTTGATTACATAATTTTCACCCAACACATTGCATTCCTTCCATGCCTGCCATATCACCATTGTTGGGATTTCCTTCCACAAACCCCCATATGCTGACCCTTTGTATAACATTGGCCATGATTCAAAAATTTGTTGTAGGTTATTTGGAAGTGGTCCCTGCCACTCCACCTTGGCACAAATAAAGGTCCAACATAGTTGTGCAAACTGACATTGCACCAGAAAGTGCTGCAAATCTTCGAAGCTCTTTTTGCGCAACACACACCAATGCGAGCCTTGGATACCAAGTTGATTTAGTCTTTCACCTAATTCTAATCCTATGATTATTAATTATTATAATTAGAAAAACATTATAATTAATATTAGGATTATAATTAAGAATAAGGTAAAAATCATGGTTAGCACTATTCAAAAATTAAAATAAATTAAAAATGAAACATTACTAATAAAATTATTAAATATGATTAATAGAATGCTCCAAAATTTTATTCATCTAATATCTTTATTCCAAATCTTATTCCTAATATTAATTCATAAATTTATATTTTTGCAATGTCACTCTATAATTCTTTATTGTTAAGGTTAGGGTTACGACCATAGTTATGGATAGTGTTACAACCATAATTAGGGTTACACATAGGTCTAGGATTAAGATAATGGTTTAAAATTTATTGTTAGGATTAGGGTTAGGGTTAGAGTTAGGGTGTGAATTAGGGTTAGCATTAGGTCATGCAAAGAAATATATATTTTTGATTCGTAAATATTGTTTATATTGATATTAAACAAAAGATAAAGCATTACATAACAGTTCTAGGAAAATAACATCCGCCTAGAAAGCCCCTATAGCCAACCCAACCCTACAAGGCCACCGACCATACTACGAACCAGACCCATACTAGCATCCTTGTACAAGTAACAAACCCAAACAACCCAGACTTATGATATCAAAGCAAGCAAAATACAAAATCTGCAAGAACAAGAGCCCGTTAATCCACCCAGACCACACCCTCCACAACCAGATAATCTCTAAACAACCTCCGCCAATTGACTCCACCAGACGGCTCCAGATTGAGGTAGTGTTTTAGGAAAATCAAATCGCATCTAGCCCATGCTCTGTACCTTTGAAGCTCCTCCCCTTTAATGTCCAGGATAAACGAATACAACCTGATTCTCTCACCAGGGACCAACGCTCGTTGCAAATCACGAGGATGAGGAACCCCAACACCTGACACCACCACAATTATGATGTCCATTGCCCCTTCCAGAAGTTTATCCTAGACTAATTTCTTGGCTATGAGCATCACCATAGCTTGCGACACCCCCAAGGCTAAAAGTGACGCTAAAAGCCTTGCCACAATATCGACATTCATCCTCCATCTCTTAGCCGTGGACATAAATTCTTCTCCTAGGAGCACCTTCACCGCACCCAACACTAACTCGTCCCAAACTTTAATCATCGATTTCAACCTCCCATGCCTTATTCTGCCATAGAACGCCAAAGCTTTCTGCCCGACGGAAGACTGATAGGAGTCTCCATCGCAAATGACTGAAGAAATGAGAATATCAACACCCAACATTCTGTATAAATGTTGGCCAGACAAACATCCCGTCACCACAATTACCAACACCATCCCATCCTCCCACAGACTGTCGTAAAAACACGGCCAAACGGACAACCAATACAAAGCCAGCGTCACCCACCAGCATTTAATACTCGCCGTCACCCAGCTCATCCTCCAACCGTGCCAGCCAAATGTATGTCATCCTTCCACCTCGCGATGACACCATGCAAAGAACTAATTAATAATACTAAACACTATAATTAACAAAACTTACATTTATTTTTATTCACATTAATAAAACTTACATTTATTTATTTCCAAAACTAAAGTATAATAATTACAATACTAGCCATTACGTGACACTTGTTTAAATTACACTTTTTAATCCATAATAAGACACTAACACAACATATGTCTGCAACCATAAGAAGACATTAACTACTAAAATAAAATAATTTAAGCAGCTCCATGGCCCTGCTGTAATTCTCGGCATCTCGTTACTCTGGGCGAAATGACGTTTCAAACTCAAACGAGGCGAAATCTTTAATTATATTAAAATATTGCTTGAGATACCAGAGAGCTATAAAAAAGTATATACAGATACTTGCGAGTCAAAATGTGTCCTGGGATCGTCATGTTAGAAAATTTCTTCAATACTTATCGAGATAAAATGTATCAAAATCAATCCACCTCAAACAGAACGGCAAGTCGGATCAAACAATTGATAGGGTTTCTAGCAAATCAGTTGCTGCAATTTTCTTAATGCATCGACTCTAATTTTTTCTGAACTGCACTTGCCTGAACATTGTTTTGAAATTGGAAAATTTCCGTTAATTTTTCAGTGGACTTAAGTTTCAATGGTTTCAGCCATGGCAACTGTGAGACTACTTGTCTGTATTGTGTTTTTAACGAGCTTTGTGCGAAGTGAAATGCCTCATGCATTGGAAAGGCTGATGAGAAAGCTGGACGGAGAAAGGGTTTCTGCTTCGGTACAAGAAGCTGCGGCCCGAGGCGTTTTGACCAGGCTGCTTCCCTCGCATTCTTCCGCCTTTGACCTTAAAATTATTTCAAAGGTATTATGTTCCGCACCCACTCTTATCTTTGCTGTAAATCGGGTTGAAATCTTAATTGTACGCTTTTGGGAAGTGAGAAATTTTGCTTGAATGTATTATATAGAATTCTTAATTTCTCAAGGTTTGTCGAAAAAATGAGAATGAGAGTAAGTTAAGTTATCTTGGCTTGATGGCGAGGAAACTCTTGTGGTTTAGTGTGCTTGAGCTGGAACAAGAATGAGATGGGTGACCTATTGAAAGCTCCTATGTTTCCTTTTACTAGTTTGATCTCATTGCTTAACCTTGGTAATCATCGCCTAGATGCATGGTATTGATTCTGAGAGTAATCATCAAGTCATAAGCCAAAGTGTCTTCATGAGTACTCACCCAGTTTGCTAAACAAAACAGAGAAGAAAAAAAAAAAAAAAAAAACACTTTTAAAATATTATAATTTAGTTTATCGAGATATTGCAGAATTGGGTGGAGTCTGTGTCCAATTCAAAAATCAACTTGTCGAGTATTCACCAAGTCTGAGTCTCAATACTATACAGGTTAGAGGTAATAAGTGCCAAGTAGATCTGCTATTCAAGCAACGGAGTGATAGCTTCTTTGGAGAAAATGATATTTCATTATGGTGTACTGGAGAAACACTGAATGTGTAATAATATGCACAACATCTTGAAAGAAAAATTGCATTAGTGGAAGTAATTGAAGCTATCCTTATGAATAGAGTCGATGAAGATGGGCAATTTACATATGTAAACCATTAAGACTTTTCCCCAGGTTAACTAATTATTGGAATTGCAATGGATCAAATATAGAATAATTTAATACAAAATATTTGGAATTCTATTATTTTATATATACGGGTTATTTTACACTAATGCTGCTACAATTTAATACTGAAAAAGATGTGGCTTATAAAAAGTAAGAACAAATTGTAGGGCAACTTTTTTGTAACTGAATAAAAGTAAGACAGTCTATGTATATAACACTTGGTTACACGGGAGATTATACTAAGCATCTCATTTTGACAAAGACCATTTGCCAGTGCTCATCAATTAAGAATGAGTTTTGACTTTAATCTACAAGTATTTTTCTTCAGTTTTGCACTCAAAAGTAAATATGTACTGATCTCAGATGGAATTTTACTGCAACCTAGGCTCTTCGAAATCGTTTGGAGAGTGTATAAGAAAATTGGACTTTCATAAGAAGAAGAGAGATCATATTCATCCTAACACCACAAATATGCAGATATTCTAAGATAACACACAACCCTTCAGTCCTTTGACTCTGGGCACATTTGCACCGTGGACTAAAACTATATTTGATGTCATACTCAAGAGACACAGAAGCCTGCTTGATCTTAGAGACTTGGAAAGTGTAACACTCTACTTGTTCTATAGTTTAAAAATGTAACCAACTACCAGTTTCAGTTGAAGTTCAACTAACTTGTTTACATGCTAGGTTTCCTTTGCATTTCGAATGGGAAAGAAAATCAATTTTAATAATCACATCATATTCAATTTCCATAATTAACTCTCTATCTTTCAGTTTCAGCAGAAAGGAAACATCTAACTGATTCCAAATAACTGAATGCACAGAAGAATATTAACAAACTTTCAGATTTTTCCATTTCAGTTGAAGGAACAACTGTCTAAATATTCAACTGCAGATTTGTACATATAAACAATTAACTAAAAAGAAATAACATTTATTGTAGCATTGATATTAAACTTAAATAAGCAAAGGCATGTACCTGGAATTTCGAGGGAGAGAAAAGAATACAATTTGACATCATCATCATGCTGAATTGCTTGAACAACTTTATCATTGAGAGAAGGAGAAATATCATCAAGGGCCTTTTCCGCCCAACCAAGACCTGTTGGTCTCCCGAGTTTCTTCAACTGAAGAACCCGACCCTTCACGAGGGTAATCAACAAGGATCATCATCATGCCATTCTGAGCCTGGTGTCATGAACCTATACCGCTGGTCAATCCCTCCTCTGTAGGTACCTCCTAACCAAAAGGATCATTTTGACCAGAAGTATATTTGGTTCATGATAGTTGACCTATGCCTAATTGGCATCATACCTTGGCCAAGGATTTTGGTATTACTGGCACTCCTGTGTTGATATAACTGGCACTCCTATGCCGTCAGCACACTCACCCTTGCTCGACATGATAATTCGCAGATCAAGTTTTAATCTTACCATATCTGGTTTGGTTATCATTCTTCTCTTAGTTCGAGGTTAAGTCTTAACCTTAAGGTTTAATATTACAAGAACTTGGTTTGGTTTCACATCTTGTTTAAGGATTATGTTATTATCCTTTTAAGAAAGAGAGGAACTCAACTCATAACTTATCCCATTTGAGTAATAATAATCTGCTATTCTCAAATTTATGAGGAAAGATTAAGGAGTCTTATTTGACAACATGGATTCAGTGTTTTGTATTACAATGTGTTGAATTCAAATCTTTCTTCTAAAATTATGGTACATCAATTAATATCAAGCATATAAAGAGAATCCTGGCTCAATGTCAAATTACATCTTTAAAGACCATTCGGTTTACTTAACCCTTAAAGAGAAAGAGATGAGACTTGTCCTTCAAGAAGGTTTCATCAAATTAACATTTCAACAGCTTAGTTTCTCATTAAATCTCTTCTTTTACGAATGTTGTTTTCATTGAGCACAAACATACTGAGAGACATATTCGATTAAAAGGGTCTTCCAGATCTCAACATTTTATCTTCATAGTCTAAATCCCAAAGACTTGGTAGAAGCATTTCTCTTAATTTAAGTTTAAGCTGATTTCATAAGCATTATGAGAGGGATTTAAAATATAATCTTTTCACTTCTTAAGAAAATTCAGTTCTTCCAAAGCATATGCAGAGATAGACGAACCTGCCACCCCTGAGGAACTTTACAGATTAGATGATCTCAGATTGGTGTGAGAAAAGGCACGTATCCAAAATAGAGATTTTAGAATTAGAGTTCAAGCAGACTTCAGCAAGGTAAAAGAATCAACAGAGCATTTTTAAATGGAAACCTCGAACCAACATTCAGGGTCAGCTAGACCTAGAAGAGTATTTCAAATACTAGATCATCAAACCAAATGACTCGGTGAATAAGAAAGTACATTTATCCAACTTCTAATTACAGGGGAGAAAATTCGGTTTAACCAGTTAGAATAAGTTCTTTAGGTATGCACTCAATTGGTTCAAACTGAACTCAATCTCAGAATTATATTATTGTCAGAGATAATTTCATTGGCAGGAAAAGACAAAGGTTCGGTTCTTAATGGAATATCCCGTTAGTTCATCCCAAGTGATATTATAGATACCTGTATCCCTTCCACTTACAAAAAGACAAGAATGAATTAAGAATTTGTTTTTCTATGCATTAACAAAGATGAAATTATCAAAGCAATTTAACACTGCAGATTTTATATAAATTAACTTGCTTGAACAAGAAGAATCAAACTGAAAGATCCTAGCTCTTTTCATCTGTAGAGCATGACAAGCTACAAGGCCACCAATTCTTCAAACAAGAGAGAGATGGAGACGCTAAGTCAAAAGACTAGAAACCACCACCTCTGAGAGATTGAAATACAATTTATTCATCAGGCTCAGCTTCGTACAGCTCCAACAGAAGAAAAACATCATGACCACTAAGGTAGACGCCAACTAGACAGGAGATGAGATGGAAGAAAGGAGGGAATGCGAATCTTGTGAAAATGGTGATGGAGAATGCTTTCCGCATCTGGAAGGAAAGAATTTGACTTGCGGCTAATGAATGATTGAAAATAAAGCAAGACTATCTTAAGGAATAGTGTCAACCGGTCACTGATTTCACTGAATGCACAAAAGAAATGATTGCCAAGAAGAGACTCCGAGAACACTGCGAAAAGGAGAAAAGCGTAGAAACTGGAAGAACTTGCACAAAATACTCCAAAAGACTGATACAGAGAACTCATGATTTCGCCTCTGCCCGACAATGAGTGACCAAGGATTTTTCGTTACCCGATTTTGTCTTGAGGGTATGGTGAATAGAGAGAAGACGTTGGAGTGGCTCCACAAGAAGGCAATTAAGCCAGAAGGAATTGTCTCAGAAGGGAACGACTAAGCTGAAAATGGTTGTAGAGTAGACAATTTCCAAATCGAGGAGATGAGAGCAGAAGACGTAGAAGACAATGAAAAGACCTCTAGATTCCATGCGAAGCCTCCTCGGACCCTCCATTCCAAGATTGCAAGATCACTCCGTGACTTCTTGGCTCCCCTCTCCGCCATTTCCAACTAGAGGCACGCTGAAAAGATGGCGAAATTACTTCTGCCTTCCAAGAAACCGCTGATGACTCCCATTCACTTTGTTTTGCTGTTAAAATTATTTCTTCTATTAGTATTTTAATATTTAATAATCATTGCATTCTTCCTAAAAGGTGATTATTGATATTTATTTAAATTGATTTATTTATTTCAATAGTTACATTAAATTATATATATGGCCAAGGTTATGACTTCGAAACACTATCTTACATTGACTCAAGGTTTGATGATGAAATTGATCCTTTGTTAACCACTTCCTCTCCCTGATGATATTTCCCTTTCCCTTCGAGTGTTGACTATCCTGCAACCACTTGACAAAAAGACTAGGGTTAGACCATTCATGACATATAAATACATGTTTTATTATAATCTCATCATCATCATATACATTTCCGCATATAAAAGAAAATCATTCACCTTTACATTTATGACATATAAAACAATTATTTATCTTCTATTTCACATACACATGAAAAGCGGTTACTTGCAACTAGCATAACGACCATAATTTCATTGCCATATACATGTTCACGATAGAGGGGATGTAACAAAAAGACTAGAATAATTCCGTTTAAGTCAAATAGAAGTTGACTAAAATAAGTGTTTGTCCCTGTTCTTAGAGTATCCAAAACTATGTGATTATCTAATCTCTTAGTTGCTGGGCAACTTGATTTAATTCTCGCAAAAGTCCTTTTCAATTAGTTAGATATAAATGCCACTGTAATAGCTTGTAAATAGGGGGATGTTAGCACATCAACCTTGAACTTTTTTGTTGGTGTATATTTTATTAATTTATTACATGTTTTCCTACATCTAGGTTTAACTTGCTTAAGCTTGTCTTCGAGTGAGTTATAGGGTTTGGTTGTTAGCATCTTCTATAGATGTTAACTTTTTCCTTGTTGAGGGATTTTGAAATTATACTCCTATTTGATGTATTTGCCACCTCTTATTTTGCATTTCTTGTATTTAGTTATATATTGGATATATTTGCATCTTGAGCATCTTGATTAATGGCATAGCATTATTTTTCTATTTTTGGTTTTTGGAACAGTGTTTAGTGTTTTTGTGGCTAATGCAATACAGTAGGTCTTAGTAATTTCTTGTTTTCTGCAAAATCTAACATGGTATCAGAGCCATGACATATAGTTTAGTCTATTTTTCCTGTTTTCAAGAGCACTAGGTTTGAGTGTTTGTGTGTTTAGTTGATTTTTGGTAAATGGTGTTGTAATTTTGACCACACCGTTGTGTTTGGAAGGTTTGGAATAGTTGAGTTAGGTTTTTGTTTCACTCAAAATGGATATCGAGAAGTCGGCTAACTCTAGTTTTAGGTGCTTAATTTGCATTGGTTTTTGCAGGTTGCACAGACTTCAGAGCATTTTGGTGAGTTTTGTGCCTGCCTTTGCATTGGAAAGGGCCCATAACCTTAGGACTAATCGCCCATTTGGTAAAATTGGAGCATTTTTGAGGCCTTTGGTCAAGCTTTCTTTTCTACATGCAAGTTTAAACAAGTCTGTTTGGTTGTACTGGTTTAAGCACATATTGTTTGCATTTGCTAAGGTTTGAACATTAATTTGTGATTTACAAGGGTTGAGGTTCTTTTTCAAAAACCAAGGTTCTCAATACCTTTAACATACTACACTCAGCTAAGCTCGTGGTACCTTCTTAAGGTATGGGGTTGACTGTACATGTGTTGCATCCTTAGAGTACATTGTATGACCCACATAGCAACGGTGGGGTCATTATCGATGTCGGCTTGATTCTTCTTAAGAGATTATGTCTCCACAATCCATTGTAAATGAATTGAAATGCTTTTGGACAAAACTGTTAGAACTTTTTTGAATCACACTCCAGAATCTATCATTCAGATTCTTTTTCCCAATGGTTGGAGTTCCCTCCACTGTTGTTGGCAACTCACATCTCACATTGGTGGCCAATAATGTAATAACCCACACTCAATTTTTTTTATTTTTAAAACAACTTGTTAGCATCAAAACATGAAGCAATGATAATCAACTTAATCAACTTCCTTCCACTTTCTGATCACCCAAATCCTAGTGTGGGCAAGGTGAGAGCATATGGCGGCAAGGATTACATTATAATGCTTTTGAAAGGTAAACCACTTGTTCAGTGGGGTGAGTAGAAAACTTCCACTCATGCAGTGGGTACAAACTGAAAGTAAAACTCTTCTGCTTTATAGTCGTGAGTGCAAACCAAGAACCACTTTTCAGTGGGGTTAGTACAAGCAACCACTTATTCAGTGGGATAATGAAAGATGCCACTTATTCAGTGGGGTGAGAAAGAGCACCACTTATTTAGTGGGTAAGAAATATCACCACTTATTCAGTGAGGTGAGAAGCAAATAGAATAAGAGCTAAGTCACTGATGGTACCACCTGTTGTGACCTAACTCACACCTCGCCCCATTGCAAATGGGGACCCTTGTTGTTTGCCTTTTAGGGTTTTGCTTTCGCGTGCCTCGTTTTGTCTGCTCTTCGTTTGGGGGTTTTAAGTCTGCATTTTGAACGGTCACCCGAGTCAAGTCAGTGAGTTTTAGCCTGGATCAATATATGGACGTCGCCATTGTGCTTAGAAGGCCTAGGAGACGAAGATCGACTGTCGTTTCAGTCAAATCCGACACTTCCAAATTTTTAGGGTTTCTCACCCCGGGCCCCCTATTTTTTAGGACCTACTTTTTTGGCACTTTTGGGCAATTCTGGGATCCCTATTTTTTAGGGTCTATTTTTGGAAAGTTGCTATTTTGGAAAATTTCTATTTTAGAGGGTGCAGGTTTCGAAATCCACTCCGGAAGTTGAAAAGATCCATGAGAGCTCACCGAGGCGTCGATTCGAGTTTTTGAGGTTTGGCAAAGTGCAGAAATCACTAAAATGTTCAAAAATGCGGAAAATTCGTTCAAAAATGGTGAGAAATTCTGGAAAATCACAGAGAAATCTGGTAAAGAGCACAGAAAATGGTGAATGAGATGATGAATTCATCAAGAAATTGGTAAAAATTCATGAAATCCATCAAGAAATCTGAACATTCATGTAAAAATCTGGGCAATTCATGGAAAATCTGAAAAAACTCATGAGAAATCTGGGATAATGACTGAACATTCATGAAGAATCTGGAAATTCGTGAAGAATCTGAAGCGTTCATGGCGATCTGATCATGGTAGAGGCATAAAAGAACTGAGATTCATGGAGAAAACTGAGATATACATCTTCAGCTCACAAGATAATGGTGAACACCTTCAGCCAAGCAATGAATGGCATAAAAATCCGATCAATGGCCTGAGAAAGAGCAAAGTCCGCCCATGGAAAAGAGATGAAATGCCTAAGGCAATGAAGCAATGGACAGTCACAAGCTGAAGTCCGCCCTGTCCATTGGCAATGAAATGCATGAACTCTGCTTTGAGATAAAGGTCTAATGGCAAGCAAATGGAGCAAGTTCGCCCATAAAAAAGAAGAAAATGTCTAAGAAAATGAGGCCATGGCCAGGCATAAGCTGAAGACCGCCCTTGAGATAAATGTCAAGTGGCAAACAAATGAAGGAACTCCGCCCTGTCCATGAGGTGATTGGCAAGGGAAAGCATGAAGTCCGCCCAAGGTTAAATGTCTAATAGCAAAGAAAAGATCAAAGTCTGCCTTGGGAGAAAGAGAAAATGGCTAACCAAAGGCCAAAGTCCGCCCAGCTAAAGATGTCAATGGTCAGACCAACAACCAAGTCCGCCCTATGAAGTGGCTAGGAAGATGCTGAAGTCCGCCCTCCAACCAAGGCAAATGGCAAAGAAAAGGAGGAAGTCCGCCTATGTATGGCAAGAAAGAGGTCAAAGTCCGCCCTAAGCAAAAGTGTCCAATGGCAAAGAAAATGAGGAAGTCCGCCCCAAGCCAAGACTTATGGCAACAAAATGTGGAAAGTCCGCCCAAGGCAAAAGAGAAATTTGGCTAAGGCATGGACAAAGACAAGGTTAAAATGGCAAAAAAAATGTTAAAGTGTAATGTCCCCTTCTCAAACCTGATTGTTCTTGTGACCGTTGGCCTTTTTTCTGGAAACCCGAAGGCTAGTCGGAAGATAAATTAGGGTTTCCTATTTTTTGAGGAGGTCGTTGTTCGGAGATGGTGGATTCAATGGCGGATTCCTTCTGGGTTTTCAGAGGGCTTCGCAGTGGTATGTTCATCTTAGCATTCAGAGCACTTTTTGAAATTTACTATTTTTAGTAAATTCTATTTTTGGCAGTAATCAGGATGGTATCAGGCAGTTGACTTTCCCCTTCAGTTGATTCAAGTGGCGTATTCAGTTTCGGGCTTCAGAATGCAGTTCTGGGAAGTCGAGCTCATTTCACTTAAAAATAACATTATAATTAAAATGTTATTTTATCACCTTGGCCTAGTCGAATGACTTAATGTCGTTTTAAAAGGTGGACTCAAAGGGTGGCGCCTTCATTAAGGTTATAATTAATATTTGGTGGATTTTCCAAAGTCAAAGGAAATTAATGTGGGCGCATTTATCAAGGTGATGTTTTAATTAAAATATGATTATTGAGCTAAAGGTGAAAGGGACGCCTTATTGAAGGAAAAGTTAGGGTTTGAGCTTGAGTTGGATTTTAGGGTTTCGTGAAGTCAAACGGAACTTATAAAAAGGAGTCTTGTGCATCATTTCTTCATCTTTGGACGACTATACTGTTATGCTGCCGAATTGGCTCTGGGACTGCTTCGAGGAATGAAGGCCTCCTAGCTTGGGCATCGCTTCGTGTTTGAAAGACAACATCTAGTGGTGATTTTGTATCTGTGAGTTGCATTTAGCTCATGCATTGTGTTTAGTTATTTGCATTGTCAAATCTGTTTTGGGCATTTTAGTGTTGCAGCATTGTAGCTTCCTTTAATACAGCAGATTGCATGTTTTTACTTATATCTCAAAAAACACAAAAATGCTAGTTCTGGGTATTGCATCAATCTTTAAGTTTGTAAGGAGCGTTCATTTTCTCCAATTTATAGATCTTAATGTTGTGTATTGAATTTTAAATACCAAGTTGAATTCTTCAGCTGGGCCGTACCATTTCCTTTTCTTGGAATTTGTGTCTTTTAAAAGATTCAAGGTTTGGGTGAAGTTCTGTGGTCCAAGTTTGGTCGCCTCCTCCCTAAGGGTGTTATGCATTTTTTTTCAAGTCAATAGAGTTAGTAACGAGAGAGATAAGTGCATTTTAGTGAGTTTAAAGGGTGCTGGTTTGATACATTAAGCTGCAGGTCTGTTAAATCAGATTAAAGAAGCCTGCATTTTCTTTGGGATTGGTGTTAGGGAACCCTTAAGACTTGTGGAAGACATCTTCGTTGTTGCATCTCTATTTACTTCTCTGGTTGTATCGAAAGCAGGGTGTTGTTTAACATATTGCAAGCTGCTGGTTATATGATAAAAAGTGCAGATCTGATTTTGATAGTTCGAGAAATCTGCATCTTCTGATTTGGGTTTGGCATTGTGGTTTACTTAAAAGCTTGAAGCAGATTTATTGTTGAATGCACCAATTGAAAGGAATCTGATATCTTGACATTGCAGGCAATAATTATATATTGTAAACTGGCAGTAGTACTGACCAGTATTCTTTAATATTGCATTGTCATTATTTGTAATACTCGTTCTTGCTTTTAGTACTAGTTTCAAATAGTTATAACTCCGCCCTATGGTAGCTACTTCCCATTCTGGGTGAGCAAGCACATTCTGGGTGTTGAGTAGTTTCAGCTTTCAGCATTTCTCTTTCAAGCATTGTTATTGTAATCACTCCGTCATATGGTCGGCCCTCACTCCGCATTGGATTGGGTAGCACATACTTGACGTTGAGTTCCCTTTCAGTATTTAGAGTAGAAGATCCTCTGACCATATGCTCGCCATCATCGGCGCCATTCTTGGTTAGAGTTGCTTTTTGCATAAGCAGTTTGATTTAGATCCTCTGACCAATGCTCACACCTTGCCCACATCGGGATCCTGGTGTACATACTGGTTAGAGTTGCTTCAGTACGTTTTGGTTTATCATCTAACCTTAACGGGTGCTTGTAATTTGAAATTGTAAAAAATTGAAAAATTTGGCTCGGAATATTTCATAAAGTCCGCCTATGAAAAAGAAAGAAATTTGGCTAAGGCATAGCCACGGAAAGCTAGAATGGCAAGCCAAGTAATGAAGTCCGCCATGTGTTGGAGAGTGTAAAAAATTAAAATTTTGCCTAAGTCTAAACCTTGGACAAATCAAAATTACATGCTTGATACTTTAAAAATTTCACCATGCTTGAAAAGACGGCCAAATAAAATTGAACATGGTTAGAAAAGTTGTGAAAAAAATCAAGCAAATGGCTAAATAAAATCAGACATGGCGAAAGAATTTTGGACAAGAGGCAATTTTTGGACAAAAAAATATTGGACATGGCTAGGAAAAAATTGGACGTGGCTAGAAGAATTATGGACGAGAAATATTTATGGCCAAATAAAATTGGACATGGCCAAATAATTTTGGAAACAGTTAAAAAAATCATGGCCAAACCAAATTGGATGATGAAGATTATGGCGAGAAAAATTGAAAAAAAAATGGAAATTCGTCTAAGGCATTGACAGAGAAAATTTCGAAAATCAAATGGCCAAGGACAAAAATAAAACGAATGGGTTGGAATGGACACATAAAATAATTATTTTAATTATTTTAATCATTTATTTTCCAACACCAAAAAAGAGATAAGTCTTGAAAATTTCGAAATTAGAAAGAAAGCAAAAGAGTTTTGTTGGACTACGAATGAAATTAGAAACTTTCCCGGACGAGATTATTGAGGATAGAACTTGCCATACGAAAGCAAAGTGAAAGATGAGTTCGAACTTGATTCAAAGGAAACATTGCAAATTTACTAAAATGATCGACCCTCTCACTTCTATAAGTGATTTCGTTTTTCATTTGTGCAATCACTCGATTTTGAGAAGAAAAGTGGTGAGAGGAGAATTGTTTAAGGCAAAAGGTTGAAGAAATTCGCAGCAAAGTGAAGGAAACATTCTGTTATCAGCTTGCATTGCAATCGTGATCACGTCTCCAAGAAGTCACAAGGCAGATTTGTTTTGTCCATTTCATGTTAACATGAAGCTTCACCATTTATTTTCTTTCCAGCTTGTTATTTTTCGCGAAGTCTAATTTGATTACCAGCTGGAATGTTCTTTCAAACTGACTTTAATGTCGAATTCTTATTATTTCTTTCTTCCTTCTCTTGCAGATCTATTTTTCGAAGCAGTCAAGATGAAGTTTGCAAGCAAAGGTGTCCAAACACAATCGAAAATCAAGTCCAAGTGGGAGCACGTCGTGGACACAGATCTTGGCCACGTTGATCTTGAAGACTTCCGGAAGAGAATGTACGGGACTGACGGACGTCTGCCTACACCAATCGCCGCCGGGATGATGCGCCAGCGGATAGGTCCATGCGGTGGATTTCCTGACAAAGAATGTCTGGTGATGGCGAATCGCTTTCACTCTGGCGCACAAGGCAGTGGAGATAGAAGCTCTGACGGAAGGGTCACTTGCCTGCCCAGCAAACCCCGGCAATCAGACTTTGGCATTCCGATTGTATAGCCGAACATCCTCTCGCACCATAAGACTGCACTCAAACTTTATCAAAGTCAGAAGGATCTCTTTGCATCCAACATAAACAAGAATTGGTTACTCAAACCTAAGCCTACTGCAAGCAAGATGCCGAAAAAATTGATCAGAACCCACTTCAAAGAGGAATATGGTGATATTGTTTTGCTACTAAACAGAGTAGTAGGCAGTGCCCACGGTGCTCCTTTCGAAGATTGGATGTACTATTTTATTGATGAGATAATCACTGGAATCAAGATGTTCAATTGGTCCAGAATAATTAGTGACAGCTTGCACGAGCAGTTGGTCAACTTTGAAAAGACCAAAACTTTTCACATGAGCTCATACATTGTATATTCACTTGCAAGATATTATAAGTATCACGGCTTGACATACAAAGCGTGGTTGCTTGGCGAGGAAATTCAAAAGTCTCGGTGCCCTTTATCACAATTGCGGTGAAAGAAGTCCATTTCGAAGAGCTCACGAGTGCATTTTGATGTATATCACGGGCTTCTTGAGGGCGCGCAAAGACTCGCATGAAGCTGATCCGATCCGGCATGGATTACAGGTTTCATTCACGATTATCTAAGTTCACCTACCTTCGAGAATCAGGATTTACGGAAATCCTTATAAACGCATATATCCGACTAGGATGGTATTGTTGGAAGTGCTAAGGCAACTAGAAACATATCAGAACATCCAAAGGCCTAAGCAGAAAGCTGCTGTCACCTTCCCCTTTTTCATCGGCAACATGGAGGAGTCATGCCTGACAGCACAAGCAGCGGAGGTTGCTCGACTGGAGATTCAGCAATATCCATTCATCTCATACAAATCCAGGAACAACTTTGATCCGCTTCATCACATCAAAACAGTGGACGGAGAAAGATACAAACATCGAGTTGACCTAGAGGACTTTTGGGCCAACGCAGCAGATGAATATGATGTAAGGAGAAGGTTATGGTCAAGGTTGCCATTAAGCATGATAAGGGCGATGACGCTTTTCAAAATACCTGACCAACTGCAAGATGATGGAATATATGTGCAGCCAGGCTTCAAGGAAAATGAGCCACTACCGCCTATAAAATGGTTCGAGCCTGAGATGGGTGATCTAGCCACTTTGATGTGCCTTGTTTTCAAGTACTCTCAGTGGTGGATAGATCGTCAAGTAGAGGTCCTAAAACAGAGAAATGTGCAATTTACCTACGAGTTGATGGGAGACACTGAGTCATGTTCTTCGAACGCCGGTACATCTCATGTGGATGGACAAGCGGATGCTGCCAACTCCAAGAAGAGGAAAGAAGCCGATAAGTCTGCAATACAAGACAAGGGTAAAGAGATAGATGAAGGGCCTTCGCGGAAGAAACACAAGTCTAAACCCCTTCAGTCGGCCACTTCTAGGAACATAGAAGAGATGCTCGCCATGGATAGAGAATCTTTGGAAAATGCCAGGATCCCTTCTCCAGTTGAAAATATAGAGCCAATCTAGGTAGAAGATGATGATCAACCCTCTCCAGCAAGCACAAAAATCTTAGGATCGGATAACGACATAGACATCGAGGATGGAGAATTCGAGGAAGGAATGATTTCCGCCCTCAAAGGCATTCAAGAGGACCCAGCAGTCCAAGGATCCGAGGATATGCAATTGGCCCAGAAATTCAAAATATAATGGAAGTCGGGAAAAATAGGAAATACAAGACATGCGGGGCGTCAAAATCAACAGACCCGAAATTGAACATATGAGTCGAGTGGTTGAAAGAAGATTGAAAAGCACAGTGGAGGGTCTGAGGGGAGGACAATGACACGACAGTTTTGGCGGCGATTAGAGTAAGCGCCCCAGGAGAAGGCCAAAAGAAGTTCCAGCCATTCGAGAGAGAGATGAAAGGCTGGGCGCGGGTGCAGGTGCGTTGCCTACGGTGAAACCAAGTTTCAAAGGCGAGATTGCTCTGAGGGAATATCGCATCACATTTGTCGACATAGGGTCTAGCAGCAAAGAAGGAGTCGAAGACTTAGATAATTAAAGTAGCCCACCGCCAGGCAGTTAGAAAAGAAGTTGCAAGAAGAAGAGTATAAAGAAAGAAATTCAGCGCCTAAAAGATTATATCGACACGACAAGCACTGGCGAAAGGTGAACAAGTGGCGCCTTTGCCTCCAAATGCCTCACAAGAACCAAGTGCGAACTTTGAAGAGGAGCTGACAACAGTGAGGGAGGCTAAAGACTGGATGGTTGGAAGGAAAGAAGAGGCATTGATATTTGCAGAAAAGTTGGCGCAAGTAAATGAGCAGACTTCCTTCATGCTTTCACGAGTTGCAGATCTTGTAGAGTCATGGAGCAGTCTCGAGGATATTCGGGAAGCGGGGATACATCCCATGCATCCCAGGGAATTGAAAGAGCATTTCACCCATCGCCCCATATTTGATGGGGCCCCAGTGCTATTAGTTTTGGTTTTGTCTCATGCAGTGATTCGCGAGGATGCTTTGCTTAGAGTTTCAGTCGGTTCACCAAAATTGTCAAAATGATCGGGGTATGTTTGAATCGGTGGCGTAGGCGTCATGGGCTGGAAGGCCCCAGAGGCGGTCATTGCAACAATTTGTGATTCGACACTTCCTATTTTTAGGAAAGATGCTTTTGGGTTTTCATTTTAGCATTTTGGACCAAGCAGGGTTCCCTATTTTTAGGGTTGCTTTTTATTTTGGAAAGTTTCTATTTTAGAAGGTTTCTATTTTTGGAAAGTTTCTATTTTTAGAAGGGTCCCGAGTTCTGAAAACGCACTCAGAAGTCCGAAAAACTCACCAGAACTCTCAGAAAATCAAAATGAAAAATTTGAAAAATTTTGAAAAATTTGCAAAAAAAGTTCAAAAAAACATGAAAATCAGACCAAAAACATTCAAGAATCTGGAAAACCAGTCAAAAAACCAGTCAAGATCGACCAGATCTGAAAGTGAAACCATGGAAAATCAGCTCTCAAATCATGAAATTCATTTAAAATCTATTCAAATCTGGAGAATTCGCCATGGAGGATGAGAAGAATGGATGAAGAAATGTCCAAAAGACATAAGAAGTCCGCCATGCAGCAAGGAAGCTCATCCTAAAAGGTCTTAAAGTCCACCCTGCTCATCCATGCATGCTATGAAGTCCGCCCTTGATGTCCTTGCACTTCATGAAGTCCGCCTTGCATCTTGGGATTCATCCAAAAGACCTTCAAAGTCCGCCATAGCTAAGGATGAACATCCTTAGACTCTCCAAAGTCCGCCATCCTTATCCTATGACCCTTGGAAGTCCGCCTTGGCTTGAAAGGAAGTGGCAAAAGCCTTAGAAAGTCCGCCATCATATGGAAGATACCTTGGAAAGTCCGCCATCCACAAGGAAGTATGTGCCAAGGAGTCTTGAAGTCCGCCATGTGCCAAGAGGAATATCCTAAGACCTTCCCAAGTCCGCCCTGCATGTGCTAAGAGGTCCCAAAGTCCGCCATCCACTAGAAGAGACGTCCAAAGAAGGCTCAAAGTCCGCCCTATGCTTAGAAGCTCGTCCAAAAGGTTAAGCAAGTCCGCCCTTGAAAGGTGGGACTTGGCTGAAAGTCAAATAAAGTCCGCCTAGACTTATGGAGTAAGAAAAATTGAAATTTTACTAAGTGTTGATGCCTACCAAGGGAAAATTTCGAAATTGGTTAAGTATGAAGACTTAAAAGGGTGGAAAATCCTTTCCAAAAGGATAAAGTGATGAGATCAAATGCTAAAATGTTAAGGGAATTCGCCCTAGAAAAGAGGGACGTCCAAGATGCTCATCCCAAGGACTCAAGAGAAGTCCACCATGCACTTGGAAGAAGTTGGTAAAATAGCAAAGACATCCATGATCTACGTCCAAGATGCCAAGGAAGTCCGCCCAAGATGATAGGATGATGATTTTTGGCTAAGTGTCGAGGCCAAATCCAAAGAAAAGCTCTAAAATTCGCCTAAGTATATAGGCTAATGGATGGAAAACGAAGACATCCGGACATTTTTGAGATGACAAATGTCAAGATTGAAAGGGCATGTGCTAAAGAACGTCAGGATATGGCAAGGAATGAAACGGAATATGCCTAACACGATGAAGGAAAAAGAGGCAAAATTTGCCTAAGTATGGAAAATGCGAAGAAATTGCCAACTTCGACCGAAGAAAAATGCACGAGGTAAAAGGAAAGGAAGGATCGTCCTTGACCGAAAGGATGAAGAATATATCAGACGTCAGGAAAATTCAACCGGCAAAGACATTCGGACAAGGATCTTGCCTAGAAAAATTCGACTGAGCAAGGAAATATTTGACTTTGGCAGAGTGAAATAAGCTTAAAATCTCGCCTTGGCAAAGAAAAACAGGGATCTGGCATAGAATTTGTCGACGGAATGGCTTGAATTTTGGTTTGGCTAGACAAAATCAAGGATGAAATCGGAAAATACACTCTCAGCCAAGAAAAACGGAAGAACAATCGAGATAGCCATGGGTCCAAGACGAACGGGTTGGAATTAATTAAAATATTTTAATATTTTAATAATTAATTCTCAACTATTTGGAATTTAAAAATACCTTGGACGGAATCAAATTTGCCAGACACGAATCGGAAGAAAATGAAGTATGCCAGGCAAAGATGAAATCCAGCGAGAAAAATTAAATTCATCACGAATTTAATTAAAAAATTTAACGTTTATTTAAAAATTCGAAAAATCAAAGATAAGCATTAAATGAAAAATCGAATTTTTGAAGATCAAGGAGATTTGTCCGGATAAGTTCGAGACTGAGCCTTGTCGGAAAATAAAAGGAAAGTTGCCTGTTTGGAAAATGAAAACAAATCGAGGATCAAGAAGAAAGATGGCAGTTGCTAAATCGAATTCAATCCTTCAGCATTATAATGAGTTTCAGCAACTCATTTTTTTCACACACAGCTGAAGAGAAATTTGATGTTTCTCGAAATCGTCAGGCAATCAATTCATCAATAGGCAAAGTCGAATTGTCCAGAAGGAGAAACAGTGTTATGCTGAGGAATTTTTCGCGGGAAAAGAAAAAGAAAATTTTCAAAGCTGAATTCTTCTTGAAGAGGGGCGCACTTTTCAAAAAAATCAGATTTTTAAATCTGATTTACATTTGACGATCCTTCACTGAGGTTTGAGGATTGGTTAATTAAATTTGCTATTTTTTTTATGCCCTTTCCTCTTGACGAAGTTCTGGCAAGAATTTTCAACTCCATCAAAGTCACTTTCAGCTTGCTTTT